>CAKOBK010000045.1:0-289568 GCA_932526605.1 Nephrotoma flavescens
GAAGGCTATCCGTTCGTCATTTACACTGACCATTCCAGTTTACGCTGGCTAATGAGTCAAAAAGACCTCTCCGGACGTTTGGCGAGATGGAGTCTTAAACTCCAAGCGCTGGATTTTCAGATTGGATACCGAAAAGGTTCAGTTAACGTTGTACCTGATGCGTTGTCTCGAGCTTTTCCGGATGAATCCGCTCCTTGTGAGGATGATTCCGAAAGTAAGAGCACGCCTGAGCCTGGTGTTCAATTTGGAGATCCAGCCTTGTTGAGTAAAAACATCGACCCTTCCGTGAATGCGTTAATACCTTCAGTACCCATTCTACACGTTGATCAAAATTTGGTTGCGTTCCAAGATCCAGATTACGTCGATCAGATCGAAAAAATTCGTAGCTTAAAAGATTGTTCGCACAACTACAGAATCCAGGATGATAAACTGTTAATATCCCCTTCGTTTGGTTTTAAATACACGGATACCGACCTCTCGAACTGGAAATTAGTTATTCCGAATAGCTTGACCCAATCACTAATCGAACAGGCTCACGTACCTCCCACTTCAGCACATTTAGGCGGCAGCAAAACCCTCGAGCGCCTTCAGCGTCAATTTTTCTGGCCTCAAATGGCAAAACACGTTAAACAATACGTTGCTAGCTGCACTAAATGTAAAATGAACAAAGCTGTTAATTTTTCCACACAACCAGCCATGGGAGCTCAGGTCACGTCAACTCGCCCGTTCCAAAAATTGTATGTTGATTTTTTGGGTCCGTATCCACGTTCGAAACTCGGAAATACCTGTATTGTTATCGTTCTGGATCATTATTCGAAATTTGTAGTTGTAAAACCTCTACGGGAAGCGTCTGCTCTTTTGCTGTGTCGATTCTTAGAAAACGACATATTTCTGTTGTTCTCGGTTCCCGAAATTATTACCTCCGATAATGGGAAGCAATTTACCTCGAACTTATTTAAAGATTTGTTGTCTAAATATGGTGTAACACATGTACGTACGCCGGTGTACTCGCCCCAAAGTAACGCATCCGAGCGTGTTAATCGAACCCTAATTGCCAGCATTCGATCTTATTTGAGCGATCACGATCATAATTTGTGGGACAAAAACTTACAAGAAATTGCGGCTGCTTTACGTAACGCCATACACGATTCAACACATTACTCCCCTCATTATGTCGTGTTTGGTCAGCATATGTCGATGCATGGTACGGATTATTCACTGCGAAGATTACTCGATGAACATGATCCCAGCGAAGTCCAAGTATGGGCTAAGCCAGATCGAGTAAACCTTTTAAAGGATCGTATTACTCATTATTTACGTGTGGCACACGAAAAGGGAGCTCAGCACTATAATTTACGTAGTGCTAAGCGCACTTTTCGAGTCGGACAACCCGTTTTCATTCGTTCATTTGCTTTGAGCGATGCACCAAATAAATTTTCCGCCAAATTGGCAAGCAAATTTAAACCCGCGGTAATTTCCGGTAAAGTAGGTCAGGAAGCGTACACCATCGAAGATTTGAGTGGCAAAAACTTAGGTACTTACCATATTAAAGACATTCGTGTCTAATCATATCGCCTACCTCATTTGTTTAAATCGTTTGTTATCTCGTTCCCATTGTTTGTTTTAGGCGCGGCTTATGAGACATCTCAGGGTGTGGGACGTTCCCACGTTTGTTACGACTGTGTTGTCTGTAACAAGACATAATATTCGTTTACGCGTGACATCCCCATTTTTTTTAGATTTTATGTTTTTACTCGCGGTTTCTTGCGTCTGTGTTGTTGATGTCTGAACGCGTTCCGTGGTGGAGGGATTCTCGTATGTTTTTGTTCGTTTGGTTGGTAGTAAAACGAAAATGGGAGAGAGAGAGAACAATGCGAATCGAGTGTGTGCGTAAAGCAAAACATTCCATAAGAATGTTTTTCTTATATGCCTCTCGTTTATATCAATGCGAATTGATATAAACGAGAAACAGAGAAGAGAGACAATTGTTCTGGAATGTTTTTCGCGTCGTTTGTGCGACGCTCGAATTTCTTTTTTTTTGTCATTCGAGTTGTAATTTTGATAGAGTGTGGTTTTGGAATTTTGAATATTAATTAAAGTCGAGTTTAATATATAAATTGTTCTTTTGTTGTTCGATACGGTGAAATTGAATCTGATGATTCAATTTAAGTTGAGTTGTTCTAAATATATTTTACATAAAACTATAGTGTAAGAATCGAATAAAACCATATGTTATAACCAAGTAAAAATATATTAATATCGTTGTATGAAAAATAAAATTTTGTCGCAAGCAAATGTGATTCAAGGTGCTTATGAAGTTTAAATAAAACAAAAAATAATAAGAATAACCAGATAAATAAGGTGGTTTCAATATCCTGTTAAATTCACTGTTTACGGTACGATAAAGGCGAGCCAACGCCCAATTTATTTTTGGCGGCCAGTCGAGGCCATAGACTTTCGGCGGTACCACGCCCAACGAGTTTCGGGTGGCCAGTTGAGGCCATTCGTTTTATATTGTTATCGGGGAGAGGCCCCGCAACAACACGGGTGGCCAGCCGGCCATTGGTGTTTATGTTGGTATCGGGGAAAGGCCCCGCAACGCCGACCGCACAAGGTCGCAACTAGCGCGTAGCCAACCGGCTATTCGTTTATTTTGGTTTAAGGCGAGAAAACGCCCAGCGAGAAAAAAAAAACAATTTAAAGAGGCCATTCATCAGATATATACCGGCGGATGGGCCGCAACGGTGGATTGCATAACGATAGGTCAAGGTCGAATTTTATTAAAGACGGAAATACGTCGACAAATTACAAATATATGCATACGGGGATAGGCCCCGCAACGTTTGGTGGCTTATCAAGGTCATTGGTCGGTGGTCTGCCGCAACGCCCGGCCGCTCAAGGCCGCAACATTATTTTCTCATAAATATTAAGGTACATTTTTTTTTATTTTTTTTAAATTTTTCTTTAATCTTAATTTTGTATATATTTTAAATTTTTGGTTATAATTTTGAAAATTTTTGTGATCGAGCGCCGCACAGCGGGTGCACGCTCGATCCGTATTGGTCTCTCTCTCTCTCTCGTTTTCTTCTGGTGCGGGTGGAGGGGGAAGTTCCTTTTCTTTTCTTGTTTTTCTGGTGCAAATAAAATGAAATATTAAATTTTTTCCGGTCGGTATGATGGGAGCGGAGACTCCCTCTGTGTCGGTTTAGTGTTTGCGGTCCCTTGGTGCCCGCATCCAATTCCGTAACCAGGGCTTGGCCCCGTTTGAATCGGATGGATGCGCGCACCAGGGCACCTCTCCCGTTATTATTATTATTTTAATTTATTTTGATGATTCGGTTCGTTCCTCAGGTTCCGGCTGACGAATTTCGGCGGAACTCGGTTTATTATTATTTGCGTTCCCACCCCAACTTTCTGTAATAATCACGGTGTAAGCCAGGAACCATGTAAGCCTCAAACCCCACGACCCTAGCAATTCTCGCTGAGAACTTAGCCGGCAAAATATCACCGTGGAGGCCTCTGCATGTGTTTAAGTGAAATCTGCAGGTTGGCAGTAGCCAGCCTGTAACAAAGTACAAAAAGAGATAGATCAACCGCGTTTATACAAATTAAGCGGTTTATATGATCTACCTGTTATTGCTGGGTAGAGAAGCTACCTGGATGCCTTCTTAGGGCCACCTGCTTACATGGTCACAAAATATATCTGTTAAAATTAAAACATGTTAAATCATAAGACCCTTAACGGTCCCTGTTTCGGCGCCATTTGTAACCTCATGGCTTGGCCTCAAGGCTGTTACGGTGGTCGCACACTTCTGATAGCTCGTAGTCGGACTGGGGGGTCCCGCTATCCACCGCTAACTAGCAGCCATGTTACCAAAAAAAAAAAATACGTGTGCTCAAAATTCAAAATTACGATGGAAGCAAAAGAAACAAAGAAAAACATATTGAACCCAGAATCATATAGCACAATAGTACATTATCCTCCCACAACGCCCAACACCTTAGCACATATTAACTTTTACCAACAGCCCAGAACAGTTGTCATATGGATCATATCAAAAAGGCACACACGAGAAAGAAAAAAATCTTCATAGAAACATTATTTACCAGAACAGAAATAAATTAAAGTGAAATTGTAATTTCTTAAGAAAGTGCGTTGAAAAAAATATTTAAACTAGAAAATGACAAGTTTAAAATAAAAAAATAAAAAATAATTTAGGAAAAGTAACATGCTATACTTTACAGTTTTTCTGTGATGGCGTGTTGTTGAAACGATGAGATGGTTTCCGCGACCTCGTCTTGCTCCTGTGTTACCGTATGTATAGCGGTTTAGTTGTGTACCACAATGTAATATTCTGTTGAATAGTCCAGATTGGTGAGTGCAGCTTCTCGAAATTATGCAATATCGTAATCCTGATTTGCACCTCTGTGTTTAATATATACAATGCTTCACACGACCGTAGTAATGATGATTATATACTTCTATTGTAGTATGTGGTGTTGTATTCTTAATTTAAAGACTTTGAGTTTCGTTTAATTTAATAATTTATTATGTTAACATAATTGTACTTGTGATCACAGTCACCTACAATCTTGTACTCCCCATATTCTGTTACATCTATCTTCTATTTTATTTACTAATACATTCATACAATATAACATCAAATACAATACAATACATATTATACTATTTAATACGCAACCCATTTCAAGCCAGTTATTTATAGCAGTGCTGTACTAAGGCTTGCAAATATATAACATCTCCCTCCTAACACCAAAGTAAAAGTAAAACTTATCTAGGAGAAATTAGTTTCCGTAATATGCTGGAGGTTTGCTAACTCTGCCAGATTTTGTGATGTAATGAGATGCTTGATTTGGATTACCTGTTGATGAAAGTGTTATCGGTTGATTGGTAGAATGCTCCTCATCGCGTGTTTCAACAACCGTCTCATTTTTATTGTTGGTATCCAATTCATTATTCATTCTGAAATTTGGGGCATTCATTGATTGACGCAAATGAGTTGTGTTTCTGCGTAGTTCATTATTTAATTCATTTCTAATGATATATGATCTTGGAGCAGAGTGTTGACGGACAATTACCGCCGGATCCCATTTATTTTGATTTTGGTATGTTATGTTATCACCAGGAGTTAAGTAGATTTCTTTCCTTCGCGACAAGCGATCATGATAATATATTTGCTTTGCTTGATTTGCCTTCAACTGCTCATCTATATATACTATTTGAGGTTGTAGTAATTGCGACTGAATAGGTAGTTTTGACCTAAGCAATCGACTTTGTAAAATTTGAGAGGGAGAGTAGCCAAGATTTGCCACTGGGGTACTTCTGTATTCTAATAAAGAATAATAAAAATCTTTGTTTTCCTCTCTTGTTTTTTTGAGAATCGTTTTAGCAATGTGAACTGCTTTCTCAGCCAGTCCATTAGAGTGCGGGTAATGTGGGCTGCTATGGATAAACTGAAATTCCCATTCATCTGAGAATTTATGTAGTTCAAACGAATTAAATGGTTGATTGTCTGCAACGACAACTTTTGGTATCCCATGTATTGAAAATATTTTCTTTAAGGAGGTTATAACACTACCTGCTGTTTTACTTGGGATTGGTTCTATTTCTAACCATTTTGAGAAATAATCCATGAGTACTAAATATGAATTTCCCGCATGCTCGAATAAATCACATCCAACTTTCTCAAATCGATTTTGTGGTATGGGATGTGGTCTAAGCGAATGATATGGATTTGAAGGCTTGTATTTCTCGCATATTCTACATTTGAAAATTACATTTTCAATATCTGTGTTCATATTCGGCCAGTAAAATATATGTTTTGCACGTGCTTTAGTTTTAGTTATTCCGAAATGGGATTCATGTAGTAAGTCCAATATTTTTTTTCGAAGTGATTGGGGAATGAAGATTCGGTTTTCATAAAATACTAGACCATCCTCATAATATAGTTTATCCTTAAGACCCCAATAAAATTTTACTGCATCAGGTAATCTTTTCTTTTCAGTTGGCCAACCGTTCAAAAAATATTCTTTTATAGTTTGAAGAACCTCATCATTTTGTGTTGCGTTTTTGAAAATTTCTATTTTAGATTCCGGAATTTCTATTGAATGAACCACATCTTTCAAAGATACATCCGTATCGATGGAATCATCCACACCAGAATTTCGAGATAAAAGATCAGCCACATGAAGGTAGCGACCAGGGACATAAACGACATTTAACGTATAAATTAAAAGTTTAATTCGCATTCTTTGCAATCGATTAGAGTGGATATCAGACACTAACTTTTTCATTATCGATACTAGTGGCTTGTGATCAGTATGTATAGTCACTTGCCGACCATAAATGAAATGATGGAATTTTTTGCAGGCATACACAATTGCCAGCATTTCCTTTTCAATTTGAGCATAATTGCATTCGGCATCAGATAAACTTTTTGAAGCAAAGCAGACGGGACGCTCATCTTGTATTAAACAACAACCGAGGCCATTCTTGGAAGCGTCTGTCTGTATCACAATGGGTAAATCTTCTCGAAAAATTTGTAAGTTAGTGGATTTGCTGATTTTAGCTTTAATGGCTTCTAATAATTTAGAATGAACAGAAGTCCAAGAAAAATTTATATCTTTCCGTAGAAGACTTCGTATTGGTGCATTCATTTCCGCATAGTTGGGTATAAAATTTCTCAAATAATTCAAAGTCCCTAGGATCCTTTCCAGCTCTTTACGGTTTGTAGGATTTCTAATATTCTGGATGGCCTGAACTCTATCTGGATCTGATTCCATTCCAGCTTGTGAAAATACATGTCCCAAGTACCTAACCTTATCTGTACGGTACTGGAATTTCTTAGGGTTAAATTTTACATTAATTTCTCTAGCTCGACTAACTACATTTGCTAAGTTTGTATCATGTTCTTGTATCGTTTTGCCACCAACAAGTATGTCGTCAATGTATACAAAGCAACCAGGTAAATTCCCGAAATATTTTGAATTTAACTTCTGAAACTCTTCAGGTGCTGTTTTTAGCCCGAAGGGTAATACATTAAATAAATAACATCCGAATGGGGTACTAAATGTGGTAAGCCGTTTAGAGTTTTCATCAAGTTCAAGCTGCCAGAACCCATCTCTAAGATCCAGTACAGAGAAGTATTTCATATGTTGCACATGAACAATGAAATCTTCTAGAGTTGGAATGAGGTAATGATCCTGTTTTAGATTTTTATTTAGTTCACGGGGGTCCAGGCATATGCGCAGAGTTTTATCTGGCTTTTCGACTATCACCAGGTTATGAGTCCAATCAGATGGCTCATCCACCTTAGAAATGATGTTAAACTTTTCCATATCGTTTAATTTATCTAGTACTTTGTTACGAATGCTTAGTGGAATCCTACGTGGGGGTTTAGAAACCGGAACTGAGTTTTCTTTTAACTGAAGTGAACATTTATCAGGAAATTTACCAATTCCTTGAAATATATCAATATTTGTTTGAATAAAAGCATCTGTTTCATCTCTATTAATTGAATCTAGTCTTTGAATTAACCCCAATTGCAAACATGAATTAAGACCTAATATTGGTTTAGATTTAATATCAGAAATCAAAATAAATTTAGTGGGATAATGAGCTCCTTTATGATCAATATCAAGTGTCACCTCACCTACACAACTCAATCTAAAACCACCAAATGCTTCCAATTTAATTTCTGTCGCATGAACTGGGATACTCGAAACTATTTTTCGATAAATTTCGATTGGTATAATGTTGACATCAGCTCCAGTATCGAGCTTAAATTTAATTGTAGTATTTTCAATATTCAAATTCTGGTACCAACACTTACTGTTTTGCGCACCCCCCAATGAATCGACCACAATTTCATCAAGTGTTAATGATTCCATCCGCATAAAACACTCATCATCATTTTCAGCGATATCATATACACGTTGCTTTGTATTAGACGGTACCGATTTGCAAACCTTAGCATAATGATTTGGCTTGCGACATCTAGAACAAATAATGCCGTATGCAGGACATTTACCGTATACATGATTATACGAGCAATTTTTGCAATTAAACTGTTGCATGGTATGTGCATTTGACTGCTTATAACTGGGTTGAACTGGGTATGCTGTATTCTCCCTCTGATTATTACTTGATCTAAAATTAAATTTATTAAATTTTTGATATTTATCTGAATTATGTTCATGTGAATAACTTCCCGAACTATTTTTAACTTTATCAAAGTTTGATGATACTGCCGCTATTGCTGATCCTGAATTAGCATATTTATTTTGCTGGTTGATATTGTCTATAGGCGAACGTCCTTGTTGAACTTCTTTTGCTTGGGCTCCCGTTATTTCCGCTACTCGACAAACTTCTGTTGATTTTTTTAACGTTAAATCATCCATTTTAAGAAGTTTTGCTTGAATTTCTTGATCCGCTACACCCAATACAATTCGATCACGAAGCATGTCGTCCGCGGCGGTTAAAAATTCACAACTTTTGACCAATTTAGAAATGTCAGTCAAAAAGTGATCGAAAGGCTCCCCTTCACGTTGACTGCGAGTGTAAAATAGGTATCTTTCGTACACAATGTTTTTTCGAGGATTGCAAAATTCCTCGAACTTTTTTTTCACTTTATCGACATCTTTTTTATCCACCGTTGAAATATTAAAAGTACTAAAAAGCTCAATAGCCTCCTCTCCGGCTAAATTTAGTAGCTGTGCTACTTGTACTTCAGGTGATTCCGTATTCCCTTTAGTTGCCACCGAAAATATTTCATAATGTTGTATGAATTTCTTCCAATTTTCATGTAGGTTTCCTGTGAGGCATAACGCTCCAGGCCGACGAAAATTTTCGTTCATTTTGTATGTATCCACTTTTCACTAATTTACACAGTTTTGCAACTTTTATTTTAATGTCTTGCACTGGTACTTTAATTATTATAATTTACCACTCAACTGCGCCATGTTGTATTCTTAATTTAAAGACTTTGAGTTTCGTTTAATTTAATAATTTATTATGTTAACATAATTGTACTTGTGATCACAGTCACCTACAATCTTGTACTCCCCATATTCTGTTACATCTATCTTCTATTTTATTTACTAATACATTCATACAATATAACATCAAATACAATACAATACATATTATACTATTTAATACGCAACCCATTTCAAGCCAGTTATTTATAGCAGTGCTGTACTAAGGCTTGCAAATATATAACATGTGGTACTCCACTCCCGTATTTAAATGGTATATTGGCAGTATATACTCGGTTATATATAGCACGATTTATTTTAGGTTGTATTGGTTTACTGCCGCACGATGTTTGTTATTTATTGCAACGTTAGCCCTCAGTGTGGATTTAAAATAACGTTCGTACTTCGCATAAATTTTCGGTTTTACGTTAACGTAATATTTGTAAAATCTTATGTACATTCATGTACCATCTGCACCGTATACAGAGAAATTAATAATTCCGAGCGATCTCAAAATAAACACTGGTGGTCAGCGTAATGGCTGCCACAATAAAACACACCACAAAGTTTATTAATGATTTGTTTTCTTATTTAATTTTTAATAACGTTTATGAAACAAAGTACCATTTTAGATGCCGCAAATAATATTAACACCAAATATAGTTTGTAATTTATTTATATCTATAGTGTATAGATACTAGAATTAATTTAGTTTTTTTTTTTAATTCACTGCATCATTTGTTGCACCATATTTATCGATGCAAATTTGTACATCAATGATTTTTTTTATTACATTAAAATATTTATTCACAATTATTTTATAACTTGGTTTTTATAACATAAACAAAAAAAATCTCAAGTCCAACTTTTTAATGAATATTACTATATTTGATATTACATACAACTCTATACTTAATTTAAATTTACAAAAAAAACTTTACAAAATAACTTTTAATTTATTTCTGGTCAGAATATTATTTTTCATTTTTGACCTTTTTGATTGATTTTTCCAAATCGACTCCCCGTTCCACCTCAAACACCATTTTTATTACAGCTCGGTTGTCATAGTAGATCGCGTTTAAATTATTCTCCCCTTTGCCAATATCGTCACCTGTACTAATTAGTACAATGTTAACCAGCTGATCAATTTCGGAATGGTAATGCAACACAGGGTAGGTAAGAAGGAAACACAATCGTGTATATGTTCAAAAGCCGGTAAGTATTAATAAAAATGGTTAAGTATGGAAATTTAGGTAAGTATATAAAATTGACATGAATTATTTGAACAAGAAAAATTAAACAGCAAGGAATTTAGGTAGGTTTAATAGGTAGGTTTAGTTAATAACAACTGCCAGTGGTAATATTGTAAAATGATAAATTTAGGAATTTCGTTACAATGCGTCATGTGCGGATATCTTTTACATGATACGTGCCTAACGATTTGCCATTCAAATCTTCGATCGCGTATGCCACTTGTCCGACTTTGCTGGTAATAATTGCGGGTTTGAATTTGCTAGCTAATTTAGCAGAGAATTTGTTAGTCGCATCGCTCAAAACAAAAGATCGTACAAAGACGGGTTGGCCAACTCGAAAAGACTTGTTTTGCCATCTGAGGCCAGAAAAATTGACGCTGAAGGCGCTCGAAAGGTTTTCTGCCGCCTAAATGTGCTGAAGTGGGAGGTACGTGAGCCTGTTCGATTAGTGATTGGGTCAAGCTATTCGGAATAACTAATTTCCAGTTCGAAAGGACGGTATCCGTATATTTAAAACCAAACGAAAGGGATATTAATAGTTTAGCAACTTGAATCTTGTAGTTGTGCGAACAATCTTTTAACGTACGAATTTTCGCGATCTGATCGACGTAATCTGAATCTTGGAACGCATCCGAATTTTGATCAACGTGTAGAATGGGGACTGACGAAGGTACTAAAGCATCCACGGAAGGGTCGATATTTTTACTCGACAAGACTGGATCTTCAAATTGGGCACCAGGATCAGATGTGCTCTTACTTTCAGAATCATCCGCACAAGGAGCGGATTCATCCGGAAAAGCTCGAGACAACGCATCAGGTACAATGTTAACTGAACCTTTTCGGTAACCAATTGTAATGTGCGTTCCATGTACGCATCGCGTATACTAATTTTTACTTTGGTACAACAGTGTACATCATGGTGTTGCGCCTAAAATGACTGCTGCGCACAATACCCATTGAATTATGGTTACGCCTGCGAGGTCGGCAATTTTGATGATAGTGTGCTCTAGGCGGGTTATTACCTGCAGTATTGGTACATGCACCATACACAGTTCACAAAAATCATACGATAACATTTTTTTTTGCAAATTGATTAGCGGATTTTCTGTTTTTTTTACGTTTATACCGAAGAATTTTCTTTTATTACATTTCTTGTAGAGAAGATAAAATTATTTTTTTGGTAGGGCATTCGATATTAATCTTTCGGGGCATGCACTTGTTAGCATGCAAATAAAGTGAAGATTCTATAATATTTTTTTTTATTGAGAACTATTTGATGGTTCGAAAAGTGAAAAGTTGATTGTGAAAATAAGAAAAAAAGGACCCAACATATAATTCGTTAAGTGGTGATCAACAAAAAGTGTTTTTTTTGTATTTCCCGGTCACGCACAAATCCAAGTTTGGTTTGCGTTAACTGTTTATAGACCTAAGTGCAAGTTAATAATATAAAAGTTCGTGTTGTCAACTGAACATCGCAATGTTATGGTGTTCTTCATTATGAATCTGGTGGAAAAAAAAGCTCCGGTAACGAAGCACAGTGTGTAAGAAAATGTGATCTAGTTGCCTTAAGACAATTCTAGATTGCCAGACAGTTAAGTGCCGCAGTTTGAGTGCATTGCACCTTTATAACTTTTTTTATTACGTTGTGAAAACTTAGCAAATGATACTAGTGCCGTTAAGGAGGAACAATTTATCGGTTGCATTGTTATAAGAATATGTTGATAAAACCTGTGCAGTGAAAAAAAAAACTGTTTTTTTGTCATAACATTTGTTATTCAAATGATCGAAAGAGTTCTGCGCAGTGTGGAATATACGTGTAACTACTCATAAAAATAACGAGTAATTTTTGGCAGCGATTTTCGTTATCTTCGGTATTTGGAATAATTGGTGTCAATAGGCGATTGTCAAGGTTGGGGCCGCGTAGCAGCAGGCGGCGAGGTCGAGTGGATGGTGGGCGTGTTCCGGACAGGGTTTTTTTTAACGAGGCTGAGTTTTTTTATTACTTTCTATTATATATATAGAGTTATATGGATGTTTATTTAATTCCCTTTTTTCTTTAATTGAAATTTTCTTTGTTGTAGTATTACTTTAATCCAAATTTACTGTATTGCCTAGTGACATAGTCTTTTTTTTAAATTGATTAATCATTGTTGTCTTTTTTCTTTTTATATAGCTAAAATACAGTTTGATTACAGGTGCCGTGCCCCGGATGCAGAGAAAGCGCTTTTTCTTCACTCGGAGGAGCCAGGTAACCTTTCGTATACCTATATATATATATATATGAGCGTCTATTTTGGTGTACCGTTTGAGTACTGCGCTACTATTTTTTTCTATAGTTAAACAATTTAATAGTTAGTAATGTTACTTTGCGAATACTGTTATTGTTCATTATATTTGTGCTTCACACAACTAAAATTACCCCTTTGGTGATTTTAAATGAATTTTCAATAATTTTTATTTCTTATTTTTATTAATTAATATTTTGACAATAAATATAAATATGTTTTTGGTTATAAATATAAAAGTTGATATGGGTCTAATTTTGCAAAACGTTATGAGCGAGTGAGTGGCGAGGAACTACAGCGAGATGACAGAATGAGGTAAGTGGATCAGAGTCAGAGTGTTTCCTGTCATTTTATTTTATTTTATTGCTGCACGGGTTTTCATGTGACCCGTACCATCACAGCCAGAGCACAACACCCACGACCACACCAATACCTCCACCACTGAACTAGCGGCTGGAGTGATGGCGTGCTCTGGATATAAAAAAATACTTTATTATTTTTTTTCTTGCTAACGCTGGCGTTACAAGAATGGCGCCCAAACTGGAGGAAGTGATTCAGTTCCGAATGTGAGGTCAATAAAGGTTTCGCGATTGCCGAGGAAGTGTATTAACATTCCGTTTAGTTATAACTTGATGATGTCCTAATCATTTTCTCGTTGATGTCATATGATGATTGATCTCATGTTCGAACCTCGAACATTAATTCTAATTAAACTAATTGCTTCTAATCATTATTATTTTTGTTTCATTTGAAGTCTTAATTTCAATTTTAATTTTTTTTGTAGTACAGACATAACTAACTTGGGTCAGGAGTTTTGCTTTCTACTAGTGGTCTTTCCCCTTTTACAAGCATTTCCATGTTGAGTATTAGACGAATGTAGCCGTTGAAAGGTAGAATACCCGGGTGAAAACGCACCGTATGACCTTGTTATTTTGTGTTCTGTACATTTTTCATTGAGGTTTCCAACTAATTATCCCATACGGTAGATTAATTACTAAAATGTTATGCTCAATTCGTAAAGTTAATCCATAAGTCATTCCGATACGCACTCTGACACTCATCCAACCAACTCATTCAAGTCACTCACGCTGCGGTCTCGAAATTATTTACGATATAAATTTATACTATTATATTATATTATTTACTATTTAATTTATTTGAAATCCATATATTATAACAAATTATTTTATTATTAATAGCATTCAATTAATAATCGTTTTGTTTTAGCTTATTATTAAATTATTAAATTAAAAAAAAAAAAAAAAAAAATTTTTTTGCTATAAATTATACTACATATAATCGTAAACTACTGAATACTACTCTTTTTCATTCAAACTTCGTGTTACATCTTTTCTTATTGTCTGCGTCATAATTTCTCTTAAAAACGATACGGCTACGGTTTGAATTCTCCTTTCGTAATTTATCGTCAATAGCGTGGTGTTTCTCTTCCGGTAAAACTCCATAACCACCTTGAAGATGGATATTTCAATTTTAAATCCGGACGAATTTGAAATTGAATGTGTAGTTCGCGACATAAAAGGAGGGTCGATAGATAAACTTCACGCACTCAAAACAGCAATAACTAACGAAATTGCAAACCCAGTATTGAAGCCATACAAGGCCCATGTGGCAGCTCGTTCTGCACCACAACGGGAATTGAGACGATGTGCCCTCAAGATAAAAGAGCATAGGGATTGGATTACGAGTATCAACCCTGCTGACATTACGAAACAAAAAGAGGTACCTATAGAAGAGTCAAGGAAAAAACGAAAACACCGGAAAAAGAAACAGAAAGAACCTTTAGACCAGACCGAGCCTGAGTATACCCCTACACCGAAGGAAATACTTACTGCGGAGTCCAGGCTACTACACGTCCAAGGCCGGTTGGAAAGGTTATTATTTAGTACCAAAACCTATAAGGAACAATGCCGTGAATATTTGGCTTCGCTTGGATTAATGTTGATGGCGCACTGAAAAAACAAAATTAGTAAAGTCAAAGAATCTACATTCTTTGATTTTTATTTTGAAGTATTAAAGAAAACTTTCTTGATTTTAAATAATATATTACATGCATCATACAATACAGTTTTTTAAATTTGCGAACATGCATTCTATGTTTTCGATAATTACTCTTTCTTTAATTCAAACAATGTAGTTTCAGAAATATAGAATACAAATGTTTGAATTTGTAAACACGTATTCTTAAATTTCTCAAATTGTGCTATTGTTATGTTACCTACTCGCTCTTGATTCTCCAAAATGATTTATTATTTTGTGTGCTTTTGTTTCCCAATATAAGAAAAAGTTTTCCTTGATCTTGAAGATATATTAGTGGAAACATAGAAAGAATGTTGTAAATTTGCAAATACACTTTCTGTAATTTTCAGTTTCAGTATTTTAAAGTTTCTGATTTGGTGATATAATTCGCCAAATCGATAAGTTCTTGTTTTGCACTTATGAGTACGAAACCAAGCTGTCAAGAAGAGACATAAGGAAATTCTCATTTTTGTAAGGGTGTGTATACTTTGTGTATACAAGTACCTTGGGGTTAAAATGAGGGGGAGGGGGGATTCTTATTTATTGAAAATCAATAAATCTTACCCTGAAATTCATTAAATCGGAGAATTTTAACTGTATAGTGTATATAATTTTAAATGTTTTATACGAAATTAATAAAAAAATCTTTGTTTTTGTAAGTAAATGTCTAATATGGAAAATCATAATTGACATAATCATGGAATAATTTGGATGAATTAAATAAAAAATATCTACCTTTCTGTAAATACAATATCTGATATTGTAAATCATAATTCACATATGCAATGAATTAATTTAATAAATTAGGGAAAGTTGAACATAAATTGTTTGAATCCGATAATTTTATATTCTTTAAATATTAAAATGTTTTATATAAAATCATAAAAAAATTCTTCGATTCAACAAACCGGCTCGCTGCGAAAATAAAGAATCTTGTTTGGTATTATTAAAGAAACTTAATGTATGGCTAAAAATCATAGAAAATATTTGTTGATATCTGACTACATTTTGTTTAATATTAAAGAATCATTTTTTTCTGTGCGGTGGATTCGTTACAAGAAGGTGGTGATAATCTAGATGAAACTTTGGAACAAATTAAGGCGAATCCGCAAGAAGACCCAGAGGAACTCTCAACATCTGAGGACGAAGAGTCCCCCCAAACCCCAAAGAATACAAAAGCACCACTTAGAACTAAAAGACCTCAATCTACTTCAGAACCACACGTAGGAGGCGACAAAGATATTCAGGATGTGTCTAATGTTCTTTCTAGTACAGTTATTTCTCCTAAAACGCCGGCGTATTCCGCACACCACTTGGACAAATGGAAAATTTCGTTCAACGGCGATTCTCGGGAGTTGGCGGTCGAGAGGTTCTTGTTCCGGGTAGAACGCCAGGCCTCTACATTTGGAATCGCGCATGACGAGTTGGTGCATCAACTAGGAGCATTGCTGAAAGGCGCGGCGCTGAATTGGTACTGGTGTCATATCGAACGCAACCCGAGTGTATCTTGGAATACATTAAAGGCTAATTTGGTCGAACGCTTCCAAGTCCGGAGGACCGAACACGATATCAGGAGAAGCTTAGAGTCCAGAAAGCAGAAACCACATGAGTGCTTCCGAACCTTTTATAATGATATCATAGCGTTGTCGCTGCAGTTCCGTACACCACTTCCCGATTCAGAACTCCTCCACATCGTTCGACGCAACATGAGGAAAGGGTTCCAAAACGCCCTTGCAGATCAAGAGATATTCTCCATTGCTTTCCTGGTACGACGATGCTTGGCTTTAGAAGATACCTGGAGCAGGACTGGATATGAGCCCGAAAAACTATGTGTGCGTAAATATGTGGACGAGGTGGATTTAGATGAACAAACACTACAGACGGATCACGTGGACGAATTAAATTGGCGGTCACGAAAAGAATCTTCCCCAGTGCAACCCAGTAAAACTGTACCTGTTGGTAACTCAGGAAACTTGCAAATCTGCTGGAACTGCCAGGACATCGGCCATATGTACATGGATTGCCCCAAACCAATATTGTGTTTCGGTTGCGGCCGTCCTGGTATTGTCAAACCGCATTGTTTTAGATGCTCGGGAAACTCCCATATGAGGGTTCGTTTCGCTGGGAATCCGACACCCTCTCCTCTTCCCAGAACAATGACAAACGTCCACAACGATTAACCGTTGTCACATCCACCCCCGAAATAATTTCACTACCTTTTTCGTTTAGCCACCACAACCCTTCACTTGCATTACCAACTAAAACGTCTTTACGTGGACTTATCCGAGTCCGTAATTATTGGAACCACAAGCGTGCTTTGCGCGAAAGAATTTCCGAAGCCTTGGTAGACGACGTTATTGATACCCGACCTTATGTTAAAGTGGTTTTAAATGGAGACGAATATCTTGGCTTACTCGATAGTGGGGCCACCGTAACAGCCTTAGGTTTGGGAAGTGAAAAGTTTTTGGAAGACTCTCGGTATAGGATTTTTCATTTGCCTACTAATATACAAACAGCATCTGAAGACAAAGCTAGGGTGTTTGGCTATTTATACGCTTCCATCAATTATAATGGAATAGAAAAAACTCTAAAAGTTTTTATAGTTCCTAGTCTCAAACAAAGGCTGTACTTAGGAATCGATTTCTGGCGTGAGTTCAACATTTGTATTAAAAGTCCATCTCAGGTTATCGCTGAAGTTAGTGATGGCTCTACGATTGAACCACAGAATGAACTTCCGCTTCATGAACTTACTCCGCAGCAAACACAAATCCTAAATGATGTAATCAAGGAATTTCCCTCATGTGATGAGTTAGGGCTGGGTCGAACTAACCTTGTGACCCACCATATTGACGTGGGAGACGCTAAGCCTATAAAGCAACGGCATTACTCTGTATCTCCGGCCGTCCAGAAAACTTTATACGGAGAATTAGACAGAATGTTGGACCTCGGGGTAATTGAGGAGTCCAATAGTTCCTGGAGTTCCCCGGTGACATTAGTCACAAAGTCAAATGGCAAAGTTCGAATGTGCTTAGACGCTAGACGACTGAACGAAGTGACGATCAGGGACGCGTACCCCCTACCGATCATCGATGGGTTCTGAGTCGGTTGGATCAAACCAAATTCATTTCTAGCATTGATTTGAAAGATGCGTTTTGGCAGATCCAGTTGACTCAGGAGTCCAAAGATAAAACGGCGTTCACGGTCCCTAGTCGCCATTTGTATCAGTTCGTTGTAATGCCATTTGGAGTTTGCAACGCGCCACAGACTTTATGTAGACTGATGCACCGGGTGATCCCACACCAATTACACGAAAAAGTCTTCGTTTATTTAGACGACCTCCTCATTACCTCCGAGAGTTTCGAGGAACACATTATATTGCTTAAACAAGTAGCCTTCCTACTAAGTTCCGCAGGTTTAACAGTAAATCTTGCTAAGAGCCATTTTTTATTGAGAGAAATCCGCTACCTGGGTTATGTAGTGGGGGACGGTTGTCTGAAGGTGGATGAAGAAAAAGTAAAAGCCATCCTGTCGTTCCCGGTGCCAAACACCGTCAAAAAGGTACGTAGGTTTTTGGGTATGTCAGGGTGGTACCGTAGATTCATTGCATCGTACGCTACTCTGGCAGCCCCAATTACTGAACTACTAAAAAAGAGCCGCACTTTCAAATGGACAGCAGATTGTCAGAAGTCCTTCGAGCAATTAAAACTAGCATTATCACGCGCACCCGTATTGGTACATCCCGATTTTTCCCGACCTTTTAGCATACAATGTGACGCTAGTAGTACTGGTGTGGGCGGAGTGTTATTCCAAGTCGGTGATGATGGTATCGAGCGCCCAATCGCTTATATGTCTCAAAAGCTTAATGCAGCACAGCGGAACTATTCAGTCACCGAATTGGAATGTCTTGCCGCGGTGCTAAGCGTAAAAAAGTTTAGAGCGTATATCGAGGGGTACTCGTTTACCATCATCACTGACCATGCGAGCCTCAAATGGCTGATGGGGCAGACTGATTTAAGTGGGCGACTCGCCCGATGGGCACTGAAATTGCAGGGCTTCACCTTTAAAATTATGCATCGGAAAGGGTCGCAGAATGTAGTCCCAGATGCTTTGTCGCGAGCATTTATGGAAGAAGTAAGCGATGAACCATTGCACCTTAATCTAGATTCGTCCGCATTCCATACGGATGAGTACGCCTGTCTCGCTTCCAAGGTGAAAACTAATCCTTCCGCGTATGTGAATCTTCGAGTGATCAACGACAAATTGTATATTAACCCCCCTAATCGTCGTGATGATCCCAGTAGTGACGTTCCTTTGTGGAAACTCTACGTTCCAGGAAATTTAACAGAACGACTGGTTCAATTAGCACATGATCCCCCGTCGTCGTCTCATTTAGGAATAGCTAAAACCCTTACCCGATTACAGAGATACTATTATTGGCCAACAATGTCTAACGACGTTAAGGAATATATATCAAACTGCCAAATTTGTAAAGAATCGAAAGCACCAAATTCCGCAATCCAACCTCCGATGGGCCAACAAATAATAGCTGTTAGGCCAATGCAACATTTGTGCATGGATTTCTTGGAACCCTACCCCAGATCTACTAATGGTAACGCTTATCTGTTCATTATCCTAGACCTGTACTCAAAATATATATTTCTTAAGCCTATGAAGCAAGCGTTGGCGTCAGCAGTTGTACAGTACATGGAAAAGGATATTTTTTCTGTATTTTCAGTACCAGAGACTGTTACATCCGATAATGGTGTTCAGTTCACCTCGCTTGCCATGAAGAACTTGTTTACAAAACTTGGAGTCACCCATATGTTTACGCCAAAGTATTCACCGCAATGCAACCCATCCGAAAGAGTCAATCGATCCATACTCGCGGCATTGCGCTCTTACATTAAGGAGGATCATCGGAAATGGGATCAACATCTCCACGAGATCGCATCAGCGCTAAGAAACGCTAACCATAGTGCGACTAACTATTCACCACACTATTTGATGTTTGGACAACATTTCATAGGCCATGGGGACGAGTATAGATTATTGAGGGAATTACATGCTATTACCAATAGAGACCTCGTTACCTAAAGCAAAACCGACCGCCTTAGTCTAGCGCAACGAAATGTGCTGGCACATTTAGAAGCGGCATACCAGAAACATGCTCATACCTACAATTTGCGTAGTCACCGAAGGGAGTTCCAAATAGGTCAGACCGTTTACGTCCGCAATTTTATGTTGAGCGATGCTGTAAAACGTCAATCCGCGAAATTAGCTCCAAAATTTTTAAAGGCCGTTATTCTACGTAAAGTTGGAAACGTTTCTTACGAATTGTGTTCACTGGACGGAAAATCTATAGGAGTGTACCACTGTAAAGACATACGCGTGTGACCTAAATTGTATTGATTTTGTCGACTAAATGATTTTTTTTTCTTCCAGTTGTTGCCCGGCTTATGAAACGCTCAGTGGTCGATGGGTACGTTCCCACGATCTGTAACGTGCGTTCCATGTACGCATCGCGTATACTAATTTTTACTTTGGTGCCACAGTGTACATCATGGTGTTGCGCCTAAAATGACTGCTGCGCACAATACCCATTGAATTATGGTTACGCCTGCGAGGTCGGCAATTTTGATGATAGTATGCTCTAGGCGGGTTATTACCTGCAGTATTGGTACATGCACCATACACAGTTCACAAAAATCATACGATAACATTTTTTTTTTGCAAATTGATTAGCGGATTTTCTGTTTTTTTTACGTTTATACCGAAGAATTTTTTTTTGTTACATTTCTTGTAGAGAAGACAAAATTATTTTTTTGGTAGGGCATTCGATATTAATCTTTCGGGGCATGCACTTGTTAGCATGCAAATAAAGTGAAGATTCTATAATATGATGTTTCGAAAAGTGAAAAGTTGATTGTGAAAATAAGAAAAAAAAGGACCCAACATATAATTCGTTAAGTGGTGATCAACAAAAAGTGTTTTTTTTTGTATTTCCCGGTCACGCACAAATCCAAGTTTGGTTTGCGTTAACTATTTATAGACCTAAGTGCAAGTTAATAATATAAAAGTTTGTGTTGTCAACTGAACATCGCAATGTTATGGTGTTCTTCATTATGAATCTGGTGGAAAAAAAAGCTCCGGTAACGAAGCACAGTGTGTAAGAAAATGTGATCTAGTTGACTTAAGACAATTCTAGATTGCCAGACAGTTAAGTGCCGCAGTTTGAGTGCATTGCACCTTTATAACTTTTTTTATTACGTTGTGAAAACTTAGCAAATGATACTAGTGCCGTTAAGGAGGAACAATTTATCGGTTGCATTGTTATAAGAATATGTTGATAAAACCTGTGCAGTGAAAAAAAAACTGTTTTTTTTGTCATAACATTTGTTATTCAAATGATCGAAAGAGTTCTGCGCAGTGTGGAATAAACGTGTAACTACTCATAAAAATAACGAGTAATTTTTGGCAGCGATTTTCGTTATCTTCGGTATTTGGAATAATTGGTGTCAATAGACGATTGTCAAGGTTGGGGACGCGTAGCAGCAGGCGGCGAGGTCGAAAATCCACGTGGGCGTGTTCCGGACAGGGTTTTTTTTAACGAGGCTGAGTTTTTTTATTACTTTCTATTATATATAGAGTTATATGGATGTTTATTTAATTCCTTTTTTTCTTTAATTGAAATTTTCTTTGTTGTAATATTACTTTAATCCAAATTTACTGTATTGCCTAGTGACATAGTCTTTTTTTTAAATTGATTAATCATTGTTGTCTTTTTTCTTTTTATATAGCTAAAATACAGTTTGATTACAGGTGCCGTGCCCCGGATGCAGAGAAAGCGCTTTTTCTTCACTCGGAGGAGCCAGATAACCTTTCGTATATCTATATATATATGAGCGTCTATTTTGGTGTACCGTTTGAGTACCGCGCTACTATTTTTTTCTATAGTTAAACAATTTAATAGTTAGTAATGTTACTTTGCGAATACTGTTATTGTTCATTATATTTGTGCTTCACACAATTAAAATTACCCCTTTGGTGATTTTAAATGAATTTTCAATAATTTTTGTTTCTTATTTTTATTAATTAATATTTTGACAATAAATATAAATATGTTTTTGGTTATAAATATAAAAGTTGACATGGGTCTAATTTTGCAAAGCGTTATGAGCGAGTGAGTGGCGAGGAACTACAGCGAGATGACAGAATGAGGTAAGTGGATTAGAGTCAGATTGTTTCCTGTCATTTTTTTTATTTTATTGCTGCACGGGTTTTCATGTGACCCGTACCATCACAGCCAGAGCACAACACCCACGACCACACCAATACCCCCACCACTGAGCTAGCGGCTGGAGTGACGGCGTGCTCTGGATATAAAAAAATACTTTATTATTATTTTTCTTGCTAACGCTGGCCGACGTTAAGGGCTGGCGTTACACAATCTGAAAATCCAGCGCTTAAAGTTTAAGACTCCATCTCGCCAAAAGTCCGGAGAGGTCTTTTTGACTCATTAGCCAGCGCAAACTGGAATGGTCAGTGTAAATGACGAACGGGTAGCCTTCCACGTAAGGACGGAATTTTCGCACTCTGAGGACGGCAGCGTAGCATTCCAGCTCGGTCACCGAGTAGTTTCGCTGCGCCGCATTGAGCTTATGGAAATAAAACTCAATGGGCCGCTCCACTCTCTCGGCGTCCACCTGAAATAAGACACTACCGACCCCAACGGCACTTGCATCGCACTGAATAAAAAAGGTTTTGTATAATCAGGATGCGTCAAAACTGGGGCAGTTGACGAGGCGGTTTTGAGAGCGTTAAAAGAATAATCAGCAGCTGCAGACCAACATATTTTAGTGTTTTTACCAGTAAGATCGGTGACAGAAGAAGCTAAGGAGGCGAAATTTGGAATGAAGCGACGGTACCATCCGCACATTCCCAGAAAACGTCTAATCTGTTTCGTCGTTTTCGGAATAGGGTACTCCAGAATAGCTTTACATTTATCTGGGTTTGTACGGAAGCAGCCATCACCCACAATATAACCTAAATAGTCTACTTCTTTCAACACAAACTTATTTTTGGTCAAATTAATTGTTAAACCAGCGTCCGTCAGATATCCAGCAACCTGTTGTAGCAAATCGAAGTATTCGGCCAGAGTGGAGGATGTGACCAGAAGGTCATCGAGGTACACAAAGACCTTATCGTGCAGTTGGTACGGGATCACGCGGTGCCTTAAGCGACAAAGCGTCTGTGGGGCGTTGCATAAGCCAAACGGCATCACCTTGAACTGATACAAGGGCCGTCTAGGAACCGTAAACACTGTTTTATCGCGGGATGCTGGGTCGAGTGGGATCTGCCAAAAGGCATCCTTCAAATCAATCGCCGAAATGAATCGGGTGTGTCCCAAACGACCCAACAATCCGTTGATTATTGGCAGCGGATACGCATCCTTGACGGTTGCCTTGTTCAGTTCTCTTGCATCTAAGCACAAACAAACTTTGCCATTGGCCTTACGCACCAACGTGACCGGTGAACACCAGGAACTTTGTGACTCCTCGATGACCCCCAAAGACAACATCCTATCCAACTCGGCATACATGAGTTTCTGGATAGCTAGGGATACGGAATAAAAACGTTGTTTGACTGGTTTTGCGGAACCGACATCGATCGTATGAGTGATGAGGGATGTGCGGCCCAAACCTAAAATATCGCTGCTCGGGAATTGTTCGCGGATAAGATCCAATTTACGACGATCATTAGATGTAAAATATGGAATTTGGGTGTGTTGGTAGTTTCACCTAATTTTTGGGAAATTCCAAAACGATTCCAAAAACCGATACCCAAATAAAGCGGTTGTTCTAAGGAAGGAACAACATGACAATTCATGGTTTGAGTAATTCCATTAAACTCGACGTTAGCTCGTATGTAACCAAATACTCTTTGGACTTGACCACTCGCGGTAGTTATCGTGGATGGAAAATTATGAAACTCTACGAATGGATTGGGCAAGATTTTCTCCGCTCCATTCCCGAGAACACTGACACTCGCCCCGCTGTCGAGAAGACCCTTAAAAGGGATCTTATTTATAAAGACCTGGTCGTAAGGCCGAGTGTCACTACCCTCGGAGAACAAAACGGAGGAAATCACGTCATTTCTCATTGCAGCGCGGTGGTTCCAATATTTCTTGGAACGTTTTAAACGATCTAACTTGGCTAACGACGGAGAATTATAGAAAAACTTTAGAGCGACAGGAAGGGAAGGGGAATTTGGTAGGGAAGAAGGATCGGGAAAGGAATCATTACTGGCCGACGAGTTTACTTCTTCGTTGGATTCGATAGTGATCGGAGTTCCGCATCCCTTTTTCTCGTTACCTTCACCTGAATCGGTTTGAGTGGCTCTATCCTCTGTACTATCAGCAGTATGGGTGGAGGTGGATTTGATCTAGGTACACTCCGTCTGAGTGGCCGTTGTGGTGACGACATTTTTACCGTAATTTGATTGTTGTTTACCAACGGATCCAGAGCTGTCTGCTGGGACTTGTCCGCCAGGACGTCTCGCTGCTGCCGATGGAAACCTGCTCCCCTTGTGAATAGCGGGTAATGAGTTATCAGGTAGTACATCAGTAAGGGGGTAATTCTCGTACGAGTCATACGCTCCAGCATCATCATAAGGACTGCCTGATAGCTCATTGATCACGCGTCGTGGATGGATTGCAGGATCCGCCGGAGCTTTGATCCGCCTGAAAGACTCCTCCCAAGCAGAGCAGCTTTTGATCAGCTCGTTGATGCTGCTAAACTGTCGATCGGAAAGATGGTACTGGAGTTCTGGTTTCATGTTCGCCATTAAAATTTCGATGAGCTCTTCGTCCGAATACGGTGTACGACATTGTAGCGTTAGACTCCACACTTGATCGAAAAAATCTAGGAAACTTTCGTTGGGTCGTTGTTTGCGTGCCTCGACGGTTCGCCGGATTTTGTAATTGGTGCGGCGATCTTTAAACCGTTCGATGATACCGCTTCGTAGATCTGTCCAGGTAGCGTTCGGATTATGTTTGCGGAATGTCCAATAGAACTGCAAGGCGATATCTTTCATGATTGTATGTAGCTCGAATAACAAGGTTTCGTCGGACAATCCGCGAGACGAAGCGATGGTGTCTACCTGAAACAGGAACATATCGATCGTGGTACCCGTCAGGTCTCCTGTGTAATTTAGTCCGCTTTCCGATAATAAGGGACCATCGATAAAGTTTTGCTCAAAATCGTTTTGCTCTAGTATTGTTAAGTCCATTTTGGATGATGACAGGATAGAGGGATAAACTGGCTCGATTTAATTTGGCAAAGAAAATTAGACTCGAAGTATGCAATCTTTTTTAAATTTTTTAATAATATACAAAAAAAATTAATTCAATTTGTTTAAAATGAAACTGAAGGTTTCAAATAAAATAGTTCGGAAAAATTCCACAAACAGAACAACAAAAAAAAAAGAAATATAGAAAAAAAATAAATTTAAATATTAAATATAAATGAAATAATAATAAGAAATTTGGTACTAGGGATGAAGCCGCGATCCACTAGAAACGTGGCCCGTAATCCCCAAATTTAACGACGGGATATTTGACGAGAAATCCTCGAAAGCGGTACCTTATCGTAACCTTCCTTTGGAGGGTCTCGTTAAAAAACATTCTAAATATCCAAAATAAAGAAATAATAATAATAACGAAAATCAAACTACCAACATACCCAATAGTACGCCGATAGTGAAATATTACAACCAAATAATGAAGCAAAACGCAAAGAAAATCAAATAATAAGAAAAGAAAAGAAGGAATGGTTACCTTGTAGTGGTTTGTGGGGCCCGTATTCCCACGATTGTTTAACCACGGAGGAGACGAGATATCCCCCATAGTGGCGCTTTTCAATGAGAACCGATACGATTTGAAACGATACGAAAACCAAAAATAATAAAAAATATAAACAAAATCCAAAACTACCAACACACCCAGTGGTATGCAGGCAGACTAATAAGTTCCGAAAAAAAAGAAAAACGATACCAATGAAAGAAAATGAAGAACTAATTGTACCCGCGGGTTCCTACACAACCCAAAAACAAAAAAAAATCAAAATCAAAATACCGAAATACCAAAATCAAATCAAATAAAATCAAAAATATCAAAATATCAAAAAAAAAATCAAATAAACATATCGGATATAAATTTAAATCAAAAATACGAAACGGATGGTATGATGAGAGTGGAAATCCCACTCCGTGTCGGCTAAATAATAAATTAAAATAAACTAAAAAAATAATAATAAAATGTTGTTCTGTTCCTCAAATTTCGGTCGAGAAATTTCGGGGAAAACAAGAAATGAAGCTAAGTACTAAACCCCGGACAAATGACATCCGAGCTCCACCACAATCGAACACAACACAGTGGAAATGGGAAGGAGCTCGGAAGTCGGATGTCCGGAGAATAGGGGTATGACACCCCCATCTACGCGCAATCAAACAGCCCGTGCTGGTTGCGATCGCAGATGGGGATTGTCAACCGGGAGACTGACTTTGGTGTGCGCGTCCAGGCGAAGTCAAACAGTTCGGAACACTGGTTTCGGCGCTGGACACGCACGCCAAATGGAATGAAGCTACAAATCATAAAAAATCAAAAAATTAAAATTCGCGATAACCTTGGGCGCCACTGTTACAGGCTGGCTACTGCCAACCTGCAGATTTCACTAAGCCCATGCAGAGGCCTCCACGGTGATATTTTGCCGGCTACGTTCTCAGCGAAAAGTGCTAGGGTCGTAGGGTTTGAGGCATGCATGGCTCCTGGCCTACACCGTGATGATACAGATATTTATAAAAATGGGGAAAACCGCAAACAATAATAATACTACCCGAAGTTCCGCCGAAATTCGAGGACCGAACAGCCAAAATCAAAAATAAAAAAAATAAATTAATCATAATGGTAGAGAGATGCTGTACGGTGGTACCCACCAGTTCCGAATCCGGATGCGGGCACCAAGGAACCGCCTACCCTACGCCGACACAGTATGGGAAATCCCCCTCATCCTACCCAACCGAGAAAATTCATTAATTCATTTTTTTATTTAATTTACAAACCAAAAAAAAAAAGTAAGACCCAACTTCCCACGAAGAAAAACCGCAAGGAAGTGAGAGAACGAGAGAGAGAAGCGAGAGAGAGCGAGAACAATGCGCATCGAGTGCGCACCCGCTGTGCGGCGCTCGATTACAAAATAATAAAATTTAAAAATAAAAATAAAAAATTGAAAATATATGAAAAATAAGAAAACAATAAAATAAACCGAAAAAAAAATAAAAAATTATACCTTAAGATTACTGTTATATATTGCGGCCTTGCGCGGCCGTCATGCCACAGGTGACCTTGCCCCACCCGGACCGTTGCGGTTTTGGTACCGTTAGTTGCGGGGCCTCACCCCGATGCCAAAGCAATGAACGTAGAGTGGACACGTTGAACAAATCGGCGCGACGCACGTTGGTCACTTGTTGACTGGCCTCAACTGGTCACCAGTAAACCGTAAATAATTCGTAAATTCGGCCTTTCTAGGCCACTGAACCGGTTGGGCGTGGTCTCGGCAACAAACTCAAAACTCGTAAAATATGAATACCACCCGCTAATATTCGAGGTTGGTGCAGGCTCGATAAAATGTCACACCCGTTGATAATATTCGAGGTAGATGCCGTTAAGTTTTAACACGTAACGAAATAGGAAAACAATATTATTTATTTAGTTTTATTTTTTTTCCAAAAATCACATGTAACTCAGTTTTATTTGTAGCCAACTCTTGTTTTTATTTTAAATATATAAAAAAAATATTATATTTCTTAAAACTATTTTCTTGGCTATTTGTGTATTTCACTTAAACCATACAATAAAAGTATATCTTGATTAATTCACTTAATTAAATTAAAGTGTAACATTTAAAAAAACTAAAACTTCAGATTATACCACCAAAAAAACTTTTTTTTATCCAAACAAAAATGAGACTCGTTTTTAATGACAACCAAAACTCGAATTATCCAAAACTCTAAACTCTACCGACTAACTCAAAAAAAAATTCTCACGCCGCACAAACGACGCGCAAAACATTCCAGAAGAATTGCCTTTTTTCTCTGTTTCACGTTTACATCAATTCGCATTGATGTAAACGAGAGGCATATAAGAAAAACATTCTTATGGAATGTTTTGCTTTACACACACACTCGATGCGCATTGTTCTCTCTTTCTCCCATTTTTGTTCAATACCAACCGAACAAACAAAAACATACGAGAATTCATCTACCATGGACCGCGTTCAGACATCAAAAACCACGGAGGCAAGAAACCAGGCGTAAAATAGATACACGAAAATCTAAAAATGGGGATGTCATGCGTAAAACGAATATTCGTCTTGTGACAGACAACACAGTCGTAACAAACGTGGGAACGTCCCACACCCTGAGATGTCTCATAAGCCGGGCCTAAAACAAACAATACGAAAACAAAAAACAATTTAATTGGAATGTACACCCATTGTACCGCGACTTGCGTCATGTGCGGATATCTTTTACATGATACGTGCCTAACGATTGTCCATTCAAATCTTCGATCGCGTATGCCATTTGTCCGACTTTGCTGGTAATAATCGCGGGTTTGAATTTGCTAGCTAATTTAGCAGAGAATTTGTTAGTCGCATCGCTCAAAACAAAAGATCGTACAAAGACGGGTTGGCCAACTCGAAAAGAACGCTTAGTACTACGCAAGTTGTAATGTTGAGCCCCCTTTTCGTGTGCTACGCATAAGTAATGTATAATACGATCTTTAAGGAGATTTACTCGATCTGGCTTAGCCCATACTTGGACTTCGCTGGGATTATGTTCATCGAGTAATCTTCTTAGCGCATAGGCCGAACCGTGTAGTGACATATGTTGGCCGAACACGACATAATGAGGGGAATAATGCAAAGTATCATGAATGGCATTACGTAAAGCAGCCGCCATTTATTGTAAGTTTTTGTTGCATAAATTATGATCGTGATCGCTCAAATAAGATCGAATGCTGGCAATTAGAGTTCGATTAACACGTTCGGATGCGTTGCTTTGGGGCGAATACACCAGCGTACGTATATTACACCGTATTTAGACAACAAATCCTTAAATAAGTTAGAGGTAAATTGCTTCCCATTGTCAGAGGTAATTATTTCGGGAACGGAGAATAAAAAGAATACCTCATTTTCCAAAAATCGACACAATAATGAGGCAGACGCTTCGCGTAAGGGTTTTACAACTACGAATTTCGAATAATGATCCAGAACGATAACAATACAGGTATTTCCGAGTTTCGAACGTTGGTACGGACCCAAAAAATCGACATATAGTTTTTGAAACGGGCGAGTTGACGTGACCTGAGCTCCCGTGGCTGGTTGTGTTGAATAATTAACAGCTTTGTTCATTTTACATTTAGTGCAGCTAGCAACGTACTGTTTAACTTGTTTTGCCATCTGAGGCCAGAAAAGTTGACGCTGAAGGCGCTCGAAAGTTTTGCTGCCGCCTAAATGTGCTGAAGTGGGAGGTACGTGAGCCGTTATTCCGTATAGTTAAAACCAAACGAAGGGGATATTAACAGCTCAATTCCCTTAGACGTATCACTTCATGCGACGTGACTATGGATCTTCCTGGTTACTAGATTTTAAAATCAAAATTTAATAAATAATTTTGTGTAAAGCTCTCAATGAAAATTTTTTAAATCTTAGTTGGCTTCATTAGTTTGAAATTTTTTTTATTTATTTGTCACGTCAAAATTTCAAGTGATAGAAGTTGTTATTTGGAGTGATAGCAGTCGATAGGAAATTTTTATAAAGCAGCATACTAAGATTTAAAAAACAGCCAGAACGACTTTTCTGGACAATTATTTTGTAAATTTCTATTTAATGAGCTAGTAACCAGGAAAATGAGTAGTCACGTCACCTGAAGTGATGCGACTAGGGGAATAGGGGTGTAATAGTTTATCATCTTGAATTTTGTAGTTGTGCGAACAATCTTTTAACGTACGAATTTTCGCGATCTGATCGACGTAATCTGAATCTTGGAACGCATCCGAATTTTGATCAACGTGTAGAATGGGGACTGACGAAGGTACTAAAGCATCCACGGAAGGGTCGATATTTTTACTCGACAAGACTGGATCTTCAAATTGGGCACCAGGATCAGGCGTGCTCTTACTTTCAGAATCATCCGCACAAGGAGCGGATTCATTCGGAAAAGCTCGAGGCAAGGCATCAGGTACAATGTTAACTGAACCTTTTCGGTAACCAATCTGAAAATCCAGCGCTTAAAGTTTAAGACTCCATCTCGCCAAAAGTCCGGAGAGGTCCATTTGACTCATAAGCCAGCGCAAACTGGAATGGTCAGTGTAAATGACGAACGGGTAGCCTTCCGCGTAAGGACGGAATTTTCGCACTCTAAAGACGGCAGCGTAGCATTCCAGCTCGGTCACCGAGTAGTTTCGCTGCGCCGCATTGAGCTTATGGAAATAAAACCCAATGGGCCGCTCCACTCCCTCGGCGTCCACCTGAAATAAGACACTACCGACCCCAACGGCACTTGCATCGCACTGAATAAAAAAGGTTTTGTATAATCAGGATGCGTCAAAACTGGGGCAGTTGACAAGGCGGTTTTGAGAGCGTTAAAAGAATAATCAGCAGCTGCAGACCAACATATTTTAGTGTTTTTACCAGTAAGATCGGTGACAGAAGAAGCTAAGGAGGCGAAATTTGGAATGAAGCGACGGTACCATCCGCACATTCCCAGAAAACGTCTAATCTGTTTCGTCGTTTTCGGAATAGGGTACTCCAGAATAGCTTTACATTTATCTGGGTTTGTACGGAAGCAGCCATCACCCACAATATAACCTAAATAGTCTACTTCTTTCAAAACAAACTTATTTTTGGTCAAATTAATTGTTAAACCAGCGTCCGCCAGATATCCAGCAACCTGTTGTAGCAAATCGTGTTCGGCCAGAGTGGAGGATGTGACCAGAAGGTCATCGAGGTACACAAAGACCTTATCGTGCAGTTGGTACGTGATCACGCGGTGCCTTAAGCGACAAAGCGTCTGTGGGGCGTTGCATAAGCCAAACGGCATCACCTTGAACTGATACAAGGGCCGTCCAGGAACCGTAAACGCTGTTTTATCGCGGGATGCTGGGTCGAGTAGGATCTGCCAAAAGGCATCCTTCAAATCAATCGCCGAAATGAATCGGGTGTGTCCCAAACGACCCAACAATCCGTTGATTATTGGCAGCGGATACGCATCCTTGACGGTTGCGTTGTTCAGTTCTCTTGAATCTAAGCACAAACGAATTTTGACATTGGCCTTACGCAACAACGTGACCTGTTGAACACCAAGAACTTTATGACTCCTCTATGACCCCCAAAGACAACATCCTATCCAACTCGGCATACATGAGTTTCTGGATAGCTGGGGATACGGAATAAAAACGTTGTTTGTCTGGTTTTGCGGAACCGACATCGATTGTATGAGTGATGAGGGATGTGTAACAAATCCCCTTCTCATTTTATTTATGGTAATGGAATCCGTTATAGACTCACCTTCGGTTGATCCACGCAGCTTTTTCAGCCGGCTAGCTTTCAGTGGCTGAGGGGGGGGGGGGTATTTTGTGGACCGAAGGAAAGCTTGAATTTGCTGCAGTTGGTCATCATTGCTGTTAAGATCGTTTACTATTTAGAGTAGAATATCAAGAACGCATCCAGTGGAGTATAAGGAAGATTATTTAGCCATTTAATTCAAATTAAGAAACAATAACCAAAATTAATTCCATTGTATGAAATATTTTATACAAATAACTTTTATTAAATATCAATCAATAAGGAAATTTATAGAAATATATAAAATTTAAGAAACATTAATTATAGTTTATAATTTGGAAAGAAAAACGTAGATATGACACAGCATACGCAAGCAATTGTAATTATTTGAATTTAACTTAGACAAAAACTTAAATCTAGAAAAATACCTATAGCTAATACAAGGAAAATATGCCCATAAAAAATTCTATAATATACTAAACTAAAGAAAATATTTTTGGTACAAATTTCATTATAAAAAAAATAATTATAAAATATATTATAATAAATAATTGGTAAGAAAAACCTGGTATGTACTCGTGTAAATAGCGAAGCGTTGCGGATCCGTTCAGCTAGTCCCGTTGTTTGATGTACGTAGTAATTATTTCCATTTATTGATATCGTACGTATTTGAGAAGTTATTTATATCGCCCAAACTTATCGCGAATTTTATATTTTTGATTTTTTATGATGTGTAGCTTCATTCCCTTTGGCGTGCGTGTCCAGCGCCGAAACCAGTGTTCTGCACTGTTTGACTTCGCCTGGACGCGCACACCAAAGCCAGTCTCCCGGTTCACATTCCCCATCTGCGATTGCAACCAGCACGGGCTGTTTGATTGCGCGTAGATGGGGGTGTCATACCCCTATTCTTCAGACATCCGATTTCCGAGCTCTTTCCCATTTCCACTATGTTGTGTTCGATTGTGGTGGAGCTCGGATGTCATTTGTCTGGAGTTTAGAGTAGCTTCATTTTGTCTTCGAAATTTCTTGGCCGAAATTTGAGGAACAGAACACTTTATTATTATATTATTATTATTTTCTTTATATTTTTTTTATTTTATTATTTAGCCGACACGGAGTGGGATTTCCACTCTCATCATACCATCCGTTTCGTTGTATTAATTTAAATTTATATTCGATATGTTTATTTGAGTTTTTTGATATTTTGATAATATTTCTGATTTGAGTTTTGCGTAATATTTTGATTATTTGATTTTGATATTTCGGTATTTTGATTTTGATTTTGTTAATCTGTGGGTTGTATTTTAACCCTCGGGTTTATTAGTACTTCATTTTATATTTTACTTTTCTTCGCTTATTGTTTTCTTATTTTTTGAATTTATTTTATTCTGCCTGCATACCCTTGGGTGTGTTGGTAGTCTTGGGATTTTGTTTGTATTTTTGGTTTTCGTATCGTTTCAAATTTCAACAAGCCCCTCCAAATTAGGTTCTCATTGAAAAGCGCCACTTTGGAGGGTATCTCGTCCTATCCGTAGATAAACCAATCGTGGGAATACGGGCCCCACAAACCACTACAAGGTAACCATTCCTTCTTTTCTTTTCTCATTATTTGATTTTCTTTGCGTTTTGCTTTATTATTTTGCTGTATTATTACACTATCGGCGTACTATTGGGTGTGTTGGTAGTTTGATTTTCGCGTTATTATTATTATTATTATTATTTTTTTATTTTGGATATTTAAAATGTTTTTTAACGAGCCCCTCCAAAGGAAGGTTACGATAAGGTACCGCTTTCGAGGGTTTCTCGTCAAATATCCCGTCGTTAAATTTGGGGATTACGGGCCTCAGGTTTCTAGTGGATCGCGGCTTCCTCCCTAGTACCAAATTTCTTGTATTATTTCATTTATATTTAATATTTATAATTATTTTCTTTCTCTATATTTCTTTTGTTGTTATTGTGTTTATGGAATTATTCCGAAATATTTTATTTGAAACTTTAAGTTTCATTTAAAACTAATTGAATTAAAACCTTTTTGTGTATTATAAATTTAATAAAGATCGCAGTTTTGAGTTTAGTTTTCTTCGCCAAATTAATTCGAGCGTGTTTAACCCTATATCCGTTCATCATCCAAAATGGACCTAACAACACTAGAGCAAGACGATTGGGAGCAAAACTTTATCGATGGACCCTTATTATCGGAAAGCGGACTAAATTACACAGGAGACATGAGGACATGTTCCTGTTTCAGGTAGACACCATCGCTTCGTCTCGCGGATTGTCCGACCAAACATTGCTATGTGAGCTACATACCATCCTGAAAGATATCGCCTTGCAGTGGTATTGGACATTCCGCAAACATATTCCGAACGCTACCTGGACAGATCTACGAAGCGGTATCATCGAGCGTTTTAAAGACCGTCGCACCAATTACGAAATCCGGCGAACCGTCGAGGCACGCAAACAACGACCTAATGAAAGTTTTACGGATTTCTACGACCAATTGTGGAGTTTATCGCTACAATGTCGTACACCGTATTCGGACGAAGAGCTCATCGAAATTTTAATGGCGAACATGAAGCCAGAATTACAGTTTCATCTCACCGATCGTCGGTTTAGCACCATAAATGAGCTGATCAAAAGTTGCTCTGCTTGGGAGGAGTCTTTCAGGCGGATCAAAGCTACGGCGGACTCTGCAATCCATCCACGACGCGTGATCAATGAGTCATCAGGCAGTCCGTATGATGATGTTGGAGCATATGACTCTTATGAGAATTATCTCTTGACTGATGTTCTACCCGATAACTCAGTATCCGCAATTCACAAGGGGAGCAGGTTTCCATCGGCAGCGGCGAGACGTCCTGGCGGACAAGTCCCAGCAGACAGCTCGGGATCAGTTGGTAAGCAACAATCAAATTACGGTAAAAATGTCGTCACCACAACGGCCACTCAGACTGAGTGTTCAGAGAACAAATCAACCTCCACCCAGACTGCTGATAGGACAGAGGATAGAGCCACTCAAACTGATCCAGAAGAATGCAGCGAGCAACACAAACGAGGAACTCCGCTCCCCGTCGAACCCGACCAGAAGGTAAACTCGTCTGCCAATCATGATTCCCTTCCCGATCCTTCTTCCCCACCAAATTCCCCTTTCCTTCCTGTCGCTCTAAAGTTTTTCTATAATTCTCCGTCGTTAGCCAAGTTAGATCGTTTAAAACGTTCCAAGAAATATTGGAACCACCGCGCTACAATGAGAAACGACGTGATTTCCTCCGTTTTGTTCTCCGAGGGTAGTGACACTCCCTTTTAAGGGTCTTCTCGACAGCGGGGCGAGTGTCAGTGTTCTCGGGAATGGAGCGGAGAAAATCTTGTCGAATCCATTCGTAGGGTTTCATAATTTTCCATCCACGATAACTACCGCGAGTGGTCAAGTCCAACGAGTATTTGGTTACATACGAGCTAACGTCGAGTTTAATGGAATCACTCAAACTATGAATTTTCATGTTGTTCCTTCCTTAGAACAACCTCTCTATTTGGGTATTGATTTTTGGAATCGTTTTGGAATTTCTCCAAAAATCTCCGCGTTAAATAACTCGGACGAATTAGGTGAAGCTACCAACATACCCAAATTTCATATTTTAACATCTGATGATCGTCGTAAATTGGATCTAATCCGCGAATGTTTCCCGAGCAGCGATATTTTAGGTTTGGGCCGCACATCCCTCATCACTCATATGATCGATGTCGGTTCCGCAAAACCAGTCAAACAACGTTTTTATTCCGTATCCCCAGCTATCCAGAAACTCATGTATGCCGAGTTGGATAGGATGTTGTCTTTGGGGGTCGTCGAGGAGTCACAAAGTTCCTGGTGTTCACCGGTCACGTTGGTGCGTAAGGCCAATGGCAAAGTTCGTTTGTGCTTGGATGCTAGAGAACTGAACAAGGCCACCGTCAAGGATGCGTATCCGCTGCCAATAATCAACGGATTGTTGGGTCGTTTGGGACACACCCGATTCATTTCGGCGATTGATTTGAAGGATGCCTTTTGGCAGATCCCACTCGACCCAGCATCCCGCGATAAAACAGTGTTTACGGTTCCTGGACGGCCCTTGTATCAGTTCAAGGTGACGCCGTTTGGCTTATGCAACGCCCCACAGACGCTTTGTCGCTTAATGCACCGCGTGATCCCGTACCAGCTACACGATAAGGTCTTTGTGTACCTCGATGACCTTCTGGTCACATCCTCCACTCTGGCCGAACATTTCGATTTGCTTCAACAGGTTGCTGGATATCTGTCGGATGCTAGTTTAACAATTAATTTGACCAAAAGTAAGTTTGTGTTGAAAGAAGTAGACTATTTAGGTTATATTGTGGGTGATGGTTGCCTCCGTACAAACCCAGATAAATGTAAAGCTATTCTGGAGTACCCTATTCCGAAAACGACGAAACAGATTAGACGTTTTCTGGGAATGTGCGGATGGTACCGTCGCTTCATTCCGAATTTCGCCTCTTAAGCTTCTTCTGTCACCGATCTTACTGGTAAAAACACTAAAGTATGTTGGTCTGCAGCTGCTGATTCTTCTTTTAACGCTCTCAAAACCGCCTTGTCAACTGCCCCAGTTTTGACGCATCCTGATTATACGAAACCCTTTTTTATTCAGTGTGATGCCAGTGCCGTTGGGGTCGGTAGTGTCTTATTTCAGGTGGACACAGAGGGGGTGGAGCGGCCCATTGAGTTTTATTCACATAAGCTCAATGCGGCGCAAAAAGACCTCTCCGGACGTTTGGCGAGATGGAGTCTTAAACTCCAAGCGCTGGATTTTCAGATTGGTTACCGAAAAGGTTCAGTTAACGTTGTACCTGATGCGTTGTCTCGAGCTTTTCCGGATGAATCCGCTCCTTGTGCGGATGATTCTGAAAGTAAGAGCACGCCTGATCCTGGTGCCCAATTTGAAGATCCAGTCTTGTCGAGTAAAAATATCGACCCTTCCGTGAATGCGTTAATACCTTCTTCAGTCCCCATTCTGCACGTTGATCAAAATTCGGTTGCGTTCCAAGATCCAGATTACGTCGATCAGATCGCGAAAATTCGTTCATTAAAAGACTGTTCGCACAACTACAGAATCCAGGATGATAAACTGTTAATATCCCCTTCGTTTGGTTTTAAATACACGGATACCGATCTTTCGAACTGGAAATTAGTTATTCCGAATAGCTTAACCCAATCGCTTATCGAACAGGCACACGTCCCTCCCACTTCAGCACATTTAGGCGGCAGCAAAACTCTCGAGCGCCTTCAGCGTCAATTTTTCTGGCCTCAGATGGCAAAACAAGTCAAACAATACGTCGCTAGCTGCACTAAATGTAAAATGAACAAAGCTGTTAATTTCTCTACACAACCAGCCATGGGAGCTCAGGTCGCGTCAACTCGCCCGTTTCAAAAACTATATGTCGATTTTTTGGGTCCGTATCCACGTTCGAAACTCGGAAATACCTGTATTGTTATCGTTCTGGATCATTATTCGAAATTCGTAGTTGTAAAACCATTACGCGAAGCGTCTGCCTCATTATTGTGTCAATTTCTGGAAAATGAGGTATTCCTTTTATTCTCCGTACCCGAAATTATCACCTCTGACAATGGGAAGCAATTTACCTCGAACTTATTTAAGGATTTGTTGTCTAAATACGGTGTAACACATGTACGTACGCCGGTGTACTCGCCCCAAAGTAACGCATCCGAGCGTGTTAATCGAACTCTAATTGCCAGCATTCGATCATATTTGAGCGATCACGACCATAATTTGTGGGACAAAAATTTACAAGAAATTGCGGCTGCTTTACGTAATGCCATACACGATTCGATACATTACTCCCCTCATTATGTCGTGTTCGGTCAACATATGTCGATGCATGGTTCGGATCACTCATTGCGACGGTTACTCGATGAACATGATCCCAGCGAAGTCCAGGTATGGGCTAAGCCAGATCGAGTGAACCTTCTGAAGGATCGTATAATCCATTATTTACGCGTGGCACACGAAAAGGGAGCTCAGCATTACAATTTACGTAGTACTAAGCGCACTTTTCGCGTCGGACAACCCGTTTTCATACGATCTTTTGCGTTGAGCGACGCGACGAACAAATTTTCCGCGAAATTAGCAAATCATTGGGTATTTACCATGTCAAAGACATCCGTGCATAATCGTTTTCTCTCTATGTTTGTTTTAGGCCCGGCTTATGAGACATCTCAGGGTGTGGGACGTTCCCACGTTTGTTACGATTACATGATCGTAACAAGCGCTGTTTGTATTTTATTTTGGGTTTGTGCCTCCACTTTCATGTTTGCTCAGTGTTGGTATTTTTATTCACCTCGGTTGTTGTCCCCACTTTTGTAGATGTTGTTTTGTACGTACCTTTTGTAAGGTGGCGCGAGGGTGAGAAAGATGTTGGAAAAGAGAGAGCAATGCGTAGCGAGTGTGTGTGTCAAGCAAAACATTCCATAAGAATGTTTTTCTTATATGCCTCTCGTTTACACCAATGCGAATTGATGTAAACGAGAAACAGAGAAGAAAGATAATTCTTCTGGAATGTTTTGCGCGTCGTATGTGCGACGCTCGAATTTTTTTTGTAAATTCAGTCGAGTTTGATTTTTATAAAGAAAAAGTCTAGTTTGGAATTTTATAAAGTCTTATTTTGATTTTGGTTATATAAAAAAAATCGAGTTGTGATTTTGGATAGAGTAGAATTTTGGTTGTGATAAGAACGGTCCTGTTTTATAATTGAGATTGGAATTTTTATAATAAAGTGACATTTAGATATCTGTGTGCTAGAAATTTTGTAAAAGAAAAATAAAGTCTTATTTGGATTTTTTTGTGAAAAAAAATATAAAAATTTTGTTGTTTGATTGGAGAGAGAATGCAATAGAAGAAATTGTCGTATTTGTAGAAGAAACAACTCAATCGGGCATTACATCAAAAGTGCATTCATTTTATTTACACGTGTTTGAGGTTCGATTAGAGAAAATTAAATTAATTTAAATTTTGTTTGGTAAAATAAATTGAACCAATAAAAAATTATAAACAATTGTGTGCATTTGTTTTCTAAAGAAACACATTTTGTACAGTTAAATAAATATAAAATTACAAAGTCATATGGCGCCTTGGCAAATAAAATTACGGGCATAAAGTGGAGTTCTGTTGAGTTTTTTGTAACGTGGTCGACTCAGATAATCGACCATTAAAAGTCGAGTTTGGTGCTGGGAAAATTCCAGTTTTTTCTTGCATTCAAGATTTGTTGTCAGATATCTACGGGCACCGAATTTAATAATTATCGTGTTTTAATCCCGGAAATTGGTCAGCGTGGTACGGGATCGCTACGAGTACAGCATTACGGTGCCACAAGTATCCAGTTAGTACCACATGGTGAAAGAAACAACGCGGCTGCCGATCAAGGTCAAATTTTGTCTGGTGTGCGTACGGCGGCCAGGTGAGGCCAGCCGTGATAGTTTTATTGGTATCGGGGAGAGGCCCCGCAACCGTACGGGTGGCCAACCGGCTATTCGTGTGTGATAACGGCACATCAAGCCGCAACGGTCCGGGTGGGGGCACCTGTGGCATGACGGCCGCTCAAGGCCGCAACATTTTTTATTTTTCTATATAATTAAGGTACGATTTTTTTTTTGATTTTTTAATTTTTAAATTTTATTATTTCTTTTTAAATTTTTTATTAAATTCAATTTTTATATTTTGTAATCGAGCGCCGCACAGCGGGTGCACGCTCGGTACACATTGGTCTCTCTCTCTCGTTTTCTTATCGTGGTACGGGTGGAGGGGATACTGTTTATTTGATTCTTCTGGGAAGTTGTTTCTTTTCGTTTTTTTTATTTTTTTTTCATATATAAAATGAATTATTAAATTTTCCGGTTAGGTATGTTCCGACGAGTTTCGGCGGAACATCCGGTTTAATTATTATTTGCGGTTTATTTTTATTTAACTTTCTGTATGATCACAGTGTAAGCCAGGAGCCCGGCATGCCTCAAACCCCACGACCTTAGCACTTCTCCGCTGAGAACGTAGCCGGCAAAAATCACCGTGGAGGCCTCTGCATGCGCTTAGTGATAACTGCAGGTTGGCAGTAGCCAGCCTGTAACAGTGGCGCTCAAACTTATCGCGAATTTTATATTTTTGATTTTTTATGATGTGTAGCTTCATTCCCTTTGGCGTGCGTGTCCAGCGCCGAAACCAGTGTTCTGCACTGTTTGACTTCGCCTGGACGCGCACACCAAAGCCAGTCTCCCGGTTGACATTCCCCATCTTGGCAACAAACTCAAAACTCGTAAAATATGAATACCACCCGCAAAAATAAATCGGAGTACCGTGGATAAATTTGTGGCCCCGTAATAAGTTTAATAGTTGCAGGCCTCGATAAAATGCCACACCCGTTGATAATATTCGAGGTAGGTGCAGTTGTAATAACAATCGCGTTACCCGCGGATTAGTTGCAGGGCTCGATAAAATGTCACACCCGTTGATAATATTCGAGGTAGATGCCGTTAAGTTTTAACACGTAACGAAATAGGAAAACAATACTATTTATTTAGTTTTATTTTTTTTCCAAAAATCACATGTAACTCAGTTTTATTTGTAGCCAACTCTTGTTTTTATTTTAAATATATAAAAAAAATATTATATTTCTTAAAACTATTTTCTTGGCTTTTTGTGTATTTCACTTAAACCATACAATAATAGTATATCTTGATTAATTCACTTAATTAAATTAAAGTGTAACATCCAAAAAAACTAAAACTTCAGATTATACCACCAAAAAAACTTTTTTTTATCCAACCAAAAATAAAACTTGTTTTTAATGACAACCAAAACTCGAATTATCCAAAACTCTAAACTCTACCGACTAAAGCCTAGTACTCAGTTCGATTTCACGTGAAATTTCCATACGATTTTACCAAAGTAAAATTAGAAATGAAAAATTTCATTTCTGTTTTTGTTTTGTAGTACTCAGTTCTCCAACGAAAAAACCAAGTGTGTTCAATACATCAAAGATGGCGCGCATAAACTCTCCAAATTATTTTCATGTGAAAATAATGTCTCGGGACATTATTTTCACGCGAAATTTTGACATTTGTTTGTTTTTGGCAAAAAACAAATTTTTTAAGACCACAAATTCATAAATTTTAATTAAAGTCAATTTAATTTAATTATTTACGTAAAATAAAGAAATTAATTTATGCATGTTTACAAATCTATCCGTTAAAATTAAAAATTCTCTAAACAAACTTTCATTTCTATTTCACGCGAAAATAAATAGATTTTTGGAGACCACGTTAAAATTTCATTTCACTTTGAACTGAGTACTAAGCTTAACTCAAAACAAAATTCTCACGCCGCACAAACGACGCGCAAAACATTCCAGAAGAATTGTCTTTCTTCTCTGTTTCGCGTTTACATCAATTCGCATTGATGTAAACGAGAGGCATATACACACATTACACACACACTCAATGCGCATTGTTCTCTCTTTCTCACATTTTCGTTCAATACCAACCGAACAAACAAAAACATACGAGAATTCATCTACCATGGACCGCGTTCAGACATCAAAACCACGGAGGCAAGAAACCTGGCGTAAAATAGATACTCGAAAATCTAAAAATGGGGATGTCATGCGTAAAACGGATATTAGGTCTTGTTACAGACAACACAGTCGTAACAAGTGTATGTAAACATGACAATTTTTAAGGCAAAGTTTTTATGAATAAATTGTTACTATAAATTGTTATAAATTGTGAATGTAAGGTAAGATTCATACTTTTATTTCTTCGTTGGTATTTGTTACCACCTATGGCTGATGTCACACTAGGGTAACTGGAATCCGGCAACTTCTTCGTTTGTTTCCCCTTTACTAATAAAATCAAAATTCAGTGTGGATACGCACTATCATTGAAAAAATTAAGTTCCCCCAAAGTCACGATATCACCCATGCTACACTCGATTTTGGTTTCTGGTTTCAAATTAAGTCGCAATAAATTTTAATTTTTAATTTAAAACCTTATTTTATATTAAAACATCAATTTTTTTGTATTGTTTTATTCTGCTCTCAAAAATAAAATTTATACAAAAATCTACATCTCAAAATGCCATTAAATTTTTTTATTTTTATTTCTATTTTTGCATTTTGGATTTACTGAAAAATTTAATGACGCGGTTAAAATGGATTTTGTAGGTAAAAGGGAAAAGAAAAGATGATGTAGATTTTTATTTAAATTTCATTTTTGAGAGAACAGAATAAAACAATACAAAATAAGTTGGTGTTTTAATATAAAATAAGGGTTTAAATTAAAAATAAAAATTTATTGCGACTTAGTTTGAAACCAGGAACCAAAATCATGTGTAGCATGGGTGTTTGAGTCGCTCAAGTGACGTTCTTTCTAACAAAACAGATTATATTAAGATCAAAAGATTTGATTTAAATCAAGTCTTGACATTCTATCTAACACAAAAATGTGAGATGAATCAAATCTATATTTTTTGATAGATTTGATCTTTTTTCGATTTGATCGACACTACCACCACCAAATATTATAAGTGCGCAATTTTTATAATTTGTTATTTAAGTATTTTTTTTTGCTGTGTACAAGTTTGTTTTGTTTAAATTAATAAATTAAAGAAATCAATAACCATATTCAATTTTCATTTTTAATTTTAAACCCTTATTTTAAATTAAATCATTAAATTTTTTTGTCTTGTTTAATTGTTTTCTCTCGAAAATAAAATTTAAACAAAAATGTTCATCTCAAAAATGTCCGTAAATTTTTTTTGTTTTCTTTTCAATTTTTTTCATTTCGAATTCACGGTCAAAATTTTTACGTCGCAGCTGCGTAATAAAATTTTTGTCCGTGAATCCGAAATGAAAAAAATTGAAATGAAAATAAAAAAATTTAGGGACATTTTTAAAATGTAGATTTTTGTTTAAATTTTATTTTCGAGAGAAAAGAATAAAACAAGACAAAAAAATTTAATGATTTAATTTAAAATAAGGGTTTAAAATTAAAAATGAAAATCTATTGCGCAATAGTTTGAATCCAGAAACCAAAATTGTGTGTAGCATAGCTGTACCGAAAGAAAAGAAACAATTTACAAAAGCAGCCATGCTACACTAAAATTAATTTCTGGTTTCAAACTAAGTCGCAATAGATTTTTATTGTTAATTTAATCCTTTATTTTAAATTAAAACACCAATTTTTTTGGATTGTTTTATTCTGTTCTCTCGGAAATAAAATTTAAACAAAAATCTACATTTCAAAAATGTCCTTAAATTATTTTATTTTCATTTCTGTTTTTTCATTTCGGACTCAAGGACAAAAATTAAATGTCGCAGCTGCAACATAAAATTTTTGACCTTGATTCCGAAATGAAAAAATTGAAATGAAAATAAAAAAATTAAGGGACGTTTTTGAGATATAGATTTTTGTTTAAAGTTTATTTTCTAGAGAACAGAATAAAACAATACAAAAAAATTGGTGTTTTAATATAAAATAAGAGATTAAATTAAAAATAAAAATCTATTGCGCAGTAGTTTCAAACCAGAAACCAAAGACGTGAGTAGCATAGCTGAATCCACCATTGCCTATAAACAAAATTTAGTTTATTGGCAGGGGGGAAAGAAGAGAAGAAATTTTTGGTTGAATCACAACTCATGTAAACTGACGGAATGGGTTATACACTCAAACCAGTTTATTTATTTTATATAATTGTACTTAATAAACACATTTTATTAAAAACTTGTTTTTTATTTCATTTTATTTTAAATTGCGAAATAAAAAACAAGTGTTTAATAAAATGTGTTTATTAAGTATAAGTGTGTTTCGCCAAGTGCCTAGGGCAAATAGCGTAAAAAGTATTATATAATTGTATTTACGAGTTATGCACTTACACATTTTTGCGATGCGTATATTTTTCCACTTCTAATTTTTTTGTATAGCCGAATCAACCGTTCTACATTTAGTCTCATACACCCAGGCTACACGATAACTTGGTTTCTGGTTTCAAACTAAGTCGCAACAGATTCTCATTTTTAATTTAAACCCCTATTTTATATTAAAACACCAAACTTGTTTTTCTTATCCTATTCTGTTCTCTCGAAAACAAAATTTAAACAAAAATCTACATCTGAAAATTGTCCTTAAATTGTTTTATTTTCATGTTTACTTTCTCATTTTTTACATCAAATTTTTGTCCATGAATCGGAAATGAAAAAATTGAAATGAAAATAAAAAAAATTAAGGACACTTCTGAGATGCAGACCCCTGTCCAAATCCCACTTTCGAGAGAACAAAAAAAAACCAGACAAAAAAACTTGGTGTTCCAATACAAAACAAGGGTTGAAACAGTCAGACTTCTACTTGCGTAGAAACAATTCTGATTCATAGAATTTTGCCGTCATCTGTTATGTACCCCATGCGGCGTCGGTTCCCGCAGCTCAAGCCGGCAGAGGGGAACAGTGTGGGTTTCGGGGTACTCAGACTACGGCCTAGATTACCGCATATATTGAATAATAAAAAAAAGAGTGAAAAGACAGCATAATGCATGCCATCAAATGGTGGGTATAGAGATGAGATATTGGGACCCGGACCCAATAGGTGTTGAAGTATACTCCAACGATGTTCTGGGCTATTAAGCCGTGGTTGTTAATTAATTTAGGGTAGCATTATTACCCAACAAAAATTTTTAAAGGTAATTTTTAATTTATTTTGGCCTACGGCCCTAGTGGTTAGTAAGTGTTTAGATCCTCAAAACGTTGTTGGTAGAAGGGTGTGCAATGCCTGAGGCACTGTTGCTTAAAAATCACCCGTCCCTTTTTCCAGAGGGACAACCAACGTACGCTTTGCGGATCGGTACCGCTTGGATTAGTATGTTGTGAGATTATTAATTTTTTTCCTTTTTTTATACTTACCAAATAGCCGGGCTGCTACTGCTGACTTCCAAAAGTTCAAATAATCGAATAACGATCTCAGCTAGTCAGCTTACAAACACTCAAAACTAATTAAATCGCAACTAACACAGAATTTCTAATTAACTTCACAATTACGTTTATTGTTCTTAAAATACAATTAATTTTTTTCAAAGAAAGAAATTCGCTTAATTTATTTTATCAAAAAAAACCGAAAATAGAAGTCTTAAGCTAATTTTAAGCTAAGCACTTGACTACAACCTCAAGACTCCAAACCACTAATAAAACTCTGACTGACTTACAAAAAAACCAATAAAATTGACCAAAACTAACAAAAGACTGACCCCTTACCAAAATTTTGGTACGATTTATACATATTACTTGGTTGAGGCGGTAGGGGAAAATTTTCAGTACAAAATGTACTACTCTATCAACCAAATATAATTATTTCTGCCATATTGGCAAAATGTATAGCTACCGCCCCTTTAAAAGTGTTATAAAATAAACACTTGGAGAATTATATGTGCCATGAAAATTGCAACGTTTTAAATTCCTTAGGTCGTTTGCTTAACTCTAAAGTAGAACGTTTGCTTTTCGTGTACACAATCAAAACAGATGGATATGTAGTCCAATTACAAAACATTTATTTATGTTTGCTCATTTGCATTATATACTTTCTACGTTATATTATGAATGAGTGACGTAGCTGCGATTGGATAACGTACACAAAAGAAAATATTTTTATATTTGCTGTATTGCACCTCATACCAATTTTTAGGTATATAAATGCAACAGCAATCAAAAAGAAAATTAAATAATTCCGCATGACTCAGTATTTGATGAATTTTGGTGAAGATGGAATCTCCAAAATCATGGTGAAATTACCTTGATACCAGGGAAGATACAGTGGATTTGGGTATTTGAATTGGTAACGGAATAAATTTCGTTACAGCGTGGGGAAAACCCAATCCCTGAGATGAAAAGAGATCTCATGCTCTATTTGGAAAAGGTCCGATGGAACAGGGTCATTAAATTTTGGCAGTCCAACGTGGGGAACCCCCACACCCTGAGTTGTCTCGAGCCGGGCAACACGTTTCCTTTTTATTCGCTGATGTAGGATAATACCATGTCCTGTCTCTGTTTACTAGTGCGTAACGAAAATGAGGTTCAATGTAAATAGAACTGCCCTCATGCCTTACAGGTAACGGTATGATATTGTAAATCTGGAATTCTTCTCCTTGAACCAGTGGAATCCGGACCTCACAGATTATTTGTTCCTTTATTATTGCAGCTTTTGTTTCCAACAGTTTATATACTTCTATCCAATGAGCTTCAAAACTAGGGACCCGTTCATCTCTAGTAAGGTCTAACACTTTGGTTTGCTGCTGTATGAACTTCTGCATCTTGATTGTTCCTGTAGCTAACCCTTCGATCTGCTCGCTGTACATTTGAGCATCTCTCTGGTTCAATACCCCGAACAGATCCCCAAATATATTCCCAACGAAATCTAGCGGTGCACGGCGTACCCTTGATGCATGTGGCTTGAACAGCTCATTATTGTCTTCTACTTGGTTTACTAAGTGCGATATGGGTTCTAGTAGTTCCTTGCAATTTTGTATATAATTGGAACCATTTGACTTGTTCTCACATCTTAGCTGGAGCTGGGCGAAAGTTTGCTCTTGATACCTCCATTCATGCCAGTATTCAGAGAGGTTGAAATATAAGATGAATTTCCACTCACTAGTTGATACTACCGATTTCCCTATCTCCGAGAAGTAAATACCTGGGTCGGTTTGGAATTTGTCGAACTGCAGTTGCCCCTCTGTTACACTTACTACCAGGAATATACTCAACCACAAACCCAAAATAGTCATTTTCTAAAAAAAAATAATAACTCTCTTTCAATATTATTTATATTCCCCTTTTTTTCTAATCCTTTAATCCTTAACTTAACCTACCAATATCAGTTATTATTGATGGCGCTACCTCAATCCCACTTTCGTTAACTATCTGAATGGGGTTGAGCTAACCTCATTCTCTACCTAAACTTAATACTATACATTCCTAATAACTATTGCCCTAACTAATGTCGCTGGTAAATTCATAACAAGCGCGGTTACCAGCCTTCACTTTCCCATTACTTCACCTATGTTAACCCCTGAACTTATATTGATGGACTAATGGGAAAGTGTAATATATATCCGTATCTTTCTTTATTGAACGCTGCCCTCATATATCGGGCTTATGGACAGAAACTCTAGGTTCGGACCATTAGTGCCCCCTTTAGCTTCCCTTCGTCTCTCTCTTCTCTGTTGTGTCCGTAATTTTTGCTGTTGTCGGAGTCCTTTCAACCTGGCCACCCACTTAGCTTCGTCTTTAGGCACACACGTTTTAAGGATTCTATTTGCATCTTTGATCTGCTTCCTTAATTCTACCCCCACTCCACCTCTGTATTTCGCCCTCTCTTTAGTCACTGGTGAGTGATCTTTTTCGAGGACCTTGGGGAAACAACCACCCATATGACTTCTTTTCCGATACTCCTCTAGAGATATCACTGTCTTTGTTTTTGACGTTCCTGCCGCTGGCTTTTCGGTTTGCGGTAAATGTATAGTCTTCATGTTATGGCTATCCATCTTAGGAAAGACGTCTACAAATAAACAAAAAAAAAATCACATGGTGACTTCTCCTTCTCCTCCTTTTTCTTTCTTGTAGCAGTGCTTGATCATGTACTTTCTGTTTGGGCTTACTTTAGGTCTTCGACAATGTCTTTAGCATGGAAAACTCCTAATATTTTGCCTTTTTCATTCACCAGCTCGTATGCTACACGCCCTACTCGCTTATGGACTTTTGCTGGAATAAATTTCTTATCCAGTTTTGCAGAGTAGTATTGGGCTGCATTACTTTGGGCAAAATTACGCACGTATACCTTTTGATCTATACTTAATATACGGTCAGTGGACCTCAAATTGTACCGATGAGTCACTTTGTTATGTGCTTGACGAAGATTATGCAAAACCAACTCTCGTGCCAGAGCCAATCGGTCATCCTTGGTGTTTACCGTGAAGGTTCCAATCGCATGATCTCCCAGTAATCTAAGTAACTCGTATTGAGACCCATGATTTATGGTATGTTGTCCGAATACTAAGTAAGAAGGAGCAAATTCCGTAGAGGAGTGGGATGTATTACGTAAAGCACTCGCAATCTGAGCAAGGTGTTCATCCCATGTTCGCTGATCTTCCTTAAGATAAGCGCGGATCGCTGCTAGTATAGACCTATTAACGCGCTCAGATGCATTGGCTTGCGGAGAGTACACTCTAGTAAAAATATGTTTGACGCCCCAGGTTACTAAGAAGTTTCCGAAGAGGTTGGATTTAAACTGCTTTCCGTTATCAGTATGAATCGTTTCTGGTACTGAATAGACTGGAAACACTTCTTTCTCCAAATAATCTACTACTCTGCCTGCCGTCGCATCACATAGGGGTTTCAGTAGGACAAATTTGGAATAATGATCCAAGACTATGAGGATGTGTGTATTTCCACTCTTGGACCTAGGGTACGGTCCTAGAAAGTCTAAGTACAATTTTTGGAATGGTCTCTCATACTCTTGGTATTTACCCATTTTAGGCCTTAAAACTGAGTTTGCTGCTTTTGTCATCTTACACATGTGGCACTGTCTGATGTAGTTCTTTGTGTCTTTCACAAGCGTCGGCCAATAGAAACTCCGCCGAAGGAATTCAATCATCTTTCCTGTGCCCATGTGTGCTGGCAGAGATGGTTCATGCGCAAAACTTTGTGTGTCAGGCTTTCGGGGATCCAGAGCTTCCAACTAGGTACATCTGTTTTGAGGTATAAATCTTTAGTGGGTTTGTGAATAAGCAGTTTCCCATTCACTATCTTAAGATCCTCTGGCACAGGCTTCATACTCAAGATAGTGTTGAGTAAATTTGTGTAGTCTGGTCCGGTAAAATCAGGTGTCTGTAGATCTAGTTGCAGTAGTTCACTAAAAGAATCGTATGCCTGTACTTCCTCTGTATATATGCGTGATAGTGCATCAGGAACCACGTTCTGTGTACCCTAACGGTATTCAATCTTAAAGTCATATCCTTGGAGTTTTAAACTCCAACGTGCCAATCGACCTGATAAATCAGTTTGATTAATCAACCATTGTAGACTAGCGTGATCCGATATTATTACGAATTGGTAGCCTTCAATATATGCCCTAAATTTTTTTACTCCCAAAACTGCTGCCAGACATTCTAGCTCCGTTATGCTGTAATTTCGCTGAGCCCCGTTTAGTTTGTGGGAGAAATATGCTATTGGGTGTTCTGTTCCTTCATCATCTTTTTGAAAGAGAACACAGCCTACCCCAGTTGTGGACGCATCTACTTGGATGTAGAACGTGCGATTGTAGTCAGGATGTTTGAGTACTGGTGCTGAAACTAGGTATGTTTTCAGTTGCTCAAAAGCGGTTTGTGCCTCCACATTCCACGTAATACCCTTTTTGCTCTTTAATAAGTCACTGATCGGAGCTGCCACCGAAGAAAAATTTGGTATGAACTTTCGGTACCATCCGCTCATTCCAAGGAACCGCCTGATTTGTTTGGTGGTAGTCGGGACTGGAAAATCCTTTATTGCTTTTACTTTGTCTGGATCTACTTTGATGCAGCCCTCTCCTATCACATGTCCTAAATACTTTAAATGTTTTAACACAAATTTGGACTTTTCGACATTGATAGTTAAGTTTGCAGCTCTTAAATGACCTGCTACAATTTTGAGTAACTGTATGTGTTCCTCAAATGTGGGAGAAGTGATAAGCAAATCATCCAAGTAGACAAACACCTGATCATGTAACTCATGTGGGATCACCTTGTGCATGAGCCGACACATGGTCTGGGCTGCATTGCACAGACCGAATGGCATAACTGTGAACTGGTACAGAGGCCTGCCCGGTACTGTAAATGCAGTTTTTGAACGCGATGCTGGATTAAGTGGTATTTGCCAAAACGCATCTTTAAGATCTAAGCTAGGGATATATTTGGTATCCCCTAATCTACCTAGAAGACCGTCAATTATAGGTAGAGGATACGCATCTTTAATCGTTACGCTATTTAGCTTCCTGGCGTCAAGACACAATCTGATTTTGCCATTACTCTTGCGTACCACTGCCATTGGGGAACTCTATGGGCTAGAAGATTATTCTATTACTCCTAGACTTAGCATTCGTTCAATCAGATGTGTTTTTCCCAGTCCCAAATCTTCAAATGATGGAAATTCTGATTTAATCCTTTCCAACAACTGTGACTGTGACCTAGTTAAAACATGTTGTTCAAGTCCATCTGGTTTTGTATCGCCAGTATCACTTACTGGCGGCATTATGATACCCAACTCAGCAACTGATATCTGCAGACCAAAAGTTTCCCAAAAATCAGTCCCTAAGTATAGACGTTGTGACAGAGAAGGTGCCACAAACAGTTTCAGTGGCTTAGTTTGGTCGTGGAATGTGATCGGGACGATGATATGCCCTATAATTTTCTCGGCTGACCCACTGGCGGTGTGTAACTGCGTTGTCATTGGCTGGTAAGCTAGTTTGCACATCTGCAGAAACTCTTCACTTCCATTTCCCAATACGCTAATATTAGCACCAGAATAAAGTAGTCCTTCAATTGACTGACCACCGATCCTGATACTGGCGTATGGTCTATTGTCTCGTCTAGTATGGATAACTGTTGAATTAATTCGCTTACACCATTTCCGGCGTTCGCGGAAATAATTAATTGTTCGAATGACTCGCCTGTTATCCGTTTGGCAAGAAATTGAACTATACTTTATGATTTTATTTAATTGCGCCACCGCCGGTACAATTCCGGATCGGTATTGCTGGCAGCCTCTTCCGTCAGAGTACGGGTGTGTTGCTTCGGCTCGCGGCGATCGAGATGAGAACCCCGAGTGTTTCCCATCTCTGACCTCCAGTTTTCCGGCGGGTTACAATGATTACAATCTGGACGAAGTACCCCTTTATCTCCACATCCAAAACAAAAGATGTGCGTAATGGGTTTATGACAATCCATGTATGAGTGTGAGGCATCATGACAGTTCCAGCAATGAAAACCTCGAGATCCTTGTATACCCCTAACACCTGTGAACTCTCCTTGCCTAGAAGACTGGATCTGTTTATTGTGTCTGTATATTTGTTCTGGTCTTTTCTGCAATATCCTACTCTTGGTTTGGTCTTGGAAAGTAACGCGATGTTTTAACCGGTCATTAATTTCACACACCTGCTCGTAGTAATCTTGGGGTTCATCCTGGGTTGTATACCAGCAGCTTCTATCTTCCGTATCCTCTTCTTCACACACCATTTCATGTACTTGTGGAGGTCGCATTTCAAAACTACCTTGTGCTCTAATCATTGGTCTATAATAATTACCATCGGGACCGTAACTTTTATTTTGGGGCATTAATCCCGCTTCTGGGTTATGACCTAGACGTTTCCACATTTCTTCAATAGAGCTACAACGACGTGCAAACTCACTTAAATTTCTGAAATTGCTCTCGTTATGCAGGGCCATTTGTAAACCTGGACGCATATTTCGCCTGAGGATCGTATAAATTGTATCATCAGAAACTACTTTGTTAGTTTGTAAGGTAATCCTATGAATGGCTTGGTAGAACTCTGGGAATGTTTCTCGGTGATATGCTTGCTTGCGATTATTGAGCATTCTCCGGACGTCATCATCAGTTTGACTTGACGCAAACCTAATCAACATTTCCTGGCGAAACATTTCCCATGACATACTGGGGTTTCTGTCTACAGATGTCCAAAACCAGTTTAGTACGTCTCCCTCTAGGCATAGGTCAGCTACGCCTACTAAATCATTTAAATGGATTGCTGCTCGTGCGGCGTGCCATTCCATCCGTACTAGGAATCTCTCGACAGTAAGTGGACTCTTGTGTCCCTCAAATCTCACCTTCCAGGTGCTTACTTCCCTTCTTAGTTTAGCATCTGTTGTTTTGTTTGTCAACGAGAAATCTTGTGCAATCAGTGATGATGTTTTTACTAATTGTCTTTGTTTCATTGAGGATATTTCAGGTACTTCCAAATCATTTGCAACAGGCTCTGGAGGCGCAAAGTCACCGTCTTGGTATGTCACCGTCTTGAGTATGGTTTCTTTTAAATTTCTAGGTTTAAAAAAACTCTGATCTAAGTCTCTTTCATTGTCGTCTTCCTCTGATGACTCCTCTGGTTGTTGAACAAGTCGTCGCCTAGTATTTATTTGGCTAATTTTTTTCTTGGGACGTTCAAACACTAACTGTTCTAATTGTTTTTTTGCTGCATCTGCTGTCAGTTGTTGTCCTTTCAGTTGAGCAATCAGAATGATCATTTGTCTCAACCCTTTAAGCCAACCCCCTGACAATCTATGGAAAGTTGCAGATGTGACACTTCGGTGCATCCTATCCTGAACGTGTTTTATTTTCATTGTCAAGCGAGGAAGTGGTGCTAGGTCAATTTCATCTCCTGTCACTAGGCCTAGCAGTTCACCTCGTATTGCCTGCAATTTCTTTAAACAAACCTCAGCCTCAGTTTGCGGTTGTTTGTGTGCAGCATTGTGGGCCTTTTGTGGTGCGAGACAGCTTTCCACTTGCTCCTCCTGCATCTTGGCCAGAAGTACATTTTTGAGGTCTACTGATATCCCTCGCCTTGCATCTTCTCCCATTCCTCGTATCTCGAACTCTACTAGGAGTTCATCTTGATCTAGATACTCGATATTCATGATTTTATGTATAATTTAACTTCTCATAAACCAAACTCAAACGATTAGAACTAAATTATCCTGGACTTAATTTCCAGTTATGAAGCTAATCTAACAAACTTAGCGCTAAATCTTATCAGTTATATAATGTATATAGAAACAAAACAACCACGGTTTAATTATCCTCATCATGAAGTAAAGGATTCCACCTTTTTGGGTCAAATAGGATAAGGAAAGGAAAATGTATTTTAAATTTTGATGAATCTGTTTCATTATCTTCAATGTGGCAATGGGCTTCTAAACTCAATACGAGTGAACCTCATTGCAGTAGTAAATATGAAAATAGAATTCATTTAGGATACCTAATTGATCATTACCATGTTCTTGCTCTCTTAATCGCAATTGGCAGTCTTACTCTATTAACACAGAGGAGCTCAATTGCGTGAGATAACAAGCGCATCGTAATGTAAGTGAACCGAAGTTAGCGAGGCCTTTTAAATGATTAAGCGCTCAAACAACAGCTACTATTTTTATCAGTTAGGAACGATAATTCGCCGACTATCGTTGAGAATTTTCATGACATATGATATAATTACAATTAGCCTATGTCCGACCTCGTGGTCGATGCTCGTTCACTAGCAGAAAACTGAGTTGAACAGCTAAGTGTAAAATATTCTGAACGCGACTAAACTAAACTGGGTGGACTTGCATTCCTCATCCCGAAAGATGTAAGATAAAATTTGATCACGAAGTGGTGTAACATGCTCCAATGTTCCAGTACACCCTGTGTTTATCTATCTGTAACAATTAAAACATTTTGTAATAGATCATCCAATACTACGAAAGAAATTTTCATTTAACCCGTTTTTTTTGTTTGTTGTCGATGACACGAAATATGGATTTGTTGATTAAAAAAAAAAAAGTTAGTTAAAATCTTCCTGTGGCACGAATCGGTGCTTAAAAATAAATAAAAAAAATCGCTAAGTGTATCAGTGGTAGATACCCGTGAGTTAATCTGTGATAAAACAAAATATAAGCTTAAATAATATGCCATCGCGCATAATTAACTTTTATAGACTCAGTGTCTAAGTGATCTAATAACATAAAATTAGTATGATTATAAATAAACGATCGTAGGACATTACCTCAAGATCGCATAATTTAAAAAAAAAAAACGTATATGAATGAAAAAAAAAAACATTGATTTAAAAATGGTCGAAAGTTCTAGTGTGCTCAATTAGATCGTGTGATGTGAAAAAAATCGTGTTACATTGTAAAGACGTTATTTGCCTGATTAGTATACAAGCTCGAGTGATTTATCCGAGTAGTTTAAGCAAAATTTTTGATGGTGGAATTTATTGATGTTAATTTGGACTAGTAATTAACTATCATTTTATGTATAAGTAATTGTAGTTTATATTATTAAAAAAATAATATCCAAATAACTTTAAGTGTATGAGCAACTGTTAATTGCATTACTTATTTAAAAGTGGTTTCTTAAGGTGGTGTTGGAAACACTCCTGTGCAAGGACATTTGTTATACCACGCCGTTCGTCCACCTCTACCGTGTTGATAATAAAACCATAATAATAATTAAACATAAATATATATATAACCAAAATTATTAATAGTATTCATAATAATAATTGTAATTAAAAATTGTATAAAAATCATCCCGCTTAATACAATAATTTCGAGAAGCAGCTGATTAAAAGTATAATTACCAAATAATTGTGTTAACGGAATTTGAAGGAACAAATATAAATTTCCGTATAAATTGGTCGACCTTAACCAAATTAATATAATCAGTGTACTTACGTACAAATCGTACACGAATACGCTGGCCTATGCGTTTTTGGGGTAGTACTGTATGAAATATCTTCGAAGGCCGCAACTATTGGATACATTTTTAATGCAATTATAGTGAGTTTTACACCATCTACAATTTATTAATAATTATTATTACAAACTAGTATAACTATTATAATTAATTCTTTTAATTAATTTCAAAATTTAGAAAATAGTTTTTTTTGATAATTACAATCGATTTTTTTTTCTTAATTAAGTTATAATTAATATAAGTAGATAAGGTACGCGTACTTAGGTTTTTTTTTCATGTATAAATTTTATTATAATGTTAAGCACATTAACATCAACAATAATTGTACCTCAAAAATCCGAATGAGCAATTTAAATACAACTGTTAAATTTAATTTCTATTTTCAAATATCAAATAGTTTTTCTTTAATTTTCTTTCATTCATTTGTTGTTGTTTTCTGAAAACATGAACCCTTAAAGAATTTTTATTGTGTGTGAGTGGATTATGATTCAAGGTAAGTAGTCGTAAGTTGTGCAGTTCAAGTCAGTACTCAAATTTTACTTTAACGTCATCAAGCAAGCAGTGGACCACATGGTAACAAACAGTAATATTATTACACCCACGACTAAGACACCTTTGCGATTGAGCTAGCGGCAAAATATGACAACGTTAACCATGCCACTGAAATCTTTTATGTTTAACGGACATTAGTTCAGCTGGCGTTCGTTACATAATGGCGCCCAAGCACACACCTTACGGAGCAATTTCCATAATCATATAATGTTTTATTTTAGCAGCAGGGTCACATGTTAAAATGACAACATATTTCTCCATTTTTGGATTTGAATTACTGTAAGTCATGATAACATTTGATTACCTTGTCGTTTAAAAGTAAATCATATTTATTAACATCGTTCATTTTATTTTATCTAGAAACAATTACTATCTGATTTACATCGACTTCTACTATTTGTATTGGAATTCGATTGTAGACCGGACTATTGACGATTGAATTCTAATTATTTAAAATTGGGATAAATAGATTGGATATTCGAATGTTTTCCACTTTAGTGTTTGATTAATCATTTCTAACTATCCAAAATACTTTACCTATGATTAGGATTTTCTTATTATTATTATTTTTTTTAAATCGTTGATAATTAAATGATGACCGGCGTAGCTTACGACTGCTTCATGATCAGAATCCACCCACACACGCACATTAGAATATTATTGAAGATTTATTTGTTTCACAGCGCACTAACTCATAAAATTATTTATTTCATTCTATATTTATTTAATTATAAAATCATTAGTTTCGTATCAGTCAACAAATCAAAAAAAAAAAAAAAAAAAAAAAAATTTCTTTTGTTTTCTACTGATTTGAAAATTATTTATTTTTTTCCCATCTCTAATTTTCTTTAATTTCATTTTATTACTTGAAAGTTATTCTGTAAATTTGAATTTAAACAACGCTTTCTGAATTTGTTTCTCAAGATGGATGCAAATTTTCTCGACCCCGATGAGTTCGAAATTGAGTGTACTGTACGACACTTAAAAGATACTCCACTTGAAAATTTTAATGCCTTACAACAATCATTCCAACAAGAAGCGTTACATAAACCGCTTAAACCAGCGCAAGCACATAGCGCAGCGAAAAAACGCCCAAATGACGAGATTAAATTATGTACCAATAAACTAATCGAACATCAAAGGTTCCTATCAAACATCAAGGATGTCAGTCAATTTAAGGAAAAATATGCGAATTGCACTAAAACTAGAATATTGCACGTCATTGAGAGACTTCACCGATTATCCACTAGTAGTCGTCGTTATAAACAGGATTGCTTACGCTTGAAGGACACGGGAGAGAATCTACTGTCAAAACTAACAGCTTTACTCGAAACTGATGAAGGGGAAGATCTTAATAAAACCATTGCCGAAATTAATAAGAAAATTGATCTGCCTCAAGACGAGTATATTACGTCAGATGAGGAAGTAGGCAATATGACGTCAAACGAACAGTCACCACCCGAATCGAATGAGAGTTCAAAGTTTGAAAACCATCAGAACACGAGTGAGACGGAATCCGATGGCGAAGCATCTCAATCCAACGCAAAACATTCCACACCAAAGCAACCAATAGGAGGAAAACAACCAGATGGTTCCCGAACAAAAACGACAGCAAGTAGTGACGAGTGTTCAACAAAATCTAAGGTGAACCATATTAGCAGATGGAAAATTTCATTTAGTGGAGAATCCGAAGGTTTATCTGTAGAACGCTTTTTATTCCGAGTTGAACATTATGCCATGACGTACAACACCACAGATGCAGCGTTAGTAGCTGAGATCGGAGTCTTATTAACGGGGGCCACAGCTAATTGGTATTGGTGTAATATTGAAAGAAAACCAGATATTAATTGGAAGGAATTGAAACGAGATTTCTTGGAAAGATTTCAAGATCGAAGAACCGATCATGATGTCCGACGGGCTATGGAGTCCAGAAAACAAAAGCCAAAAGAATCGTTTCGTGATGTGTCATATCGAACGCAACCCGAGTGTATCTTGGAATACATTAAAGGCTAATTTGGTCGAACGCTTCCAAGTCCGGAGGACCGAACACGATATCAGGAGAAGCTTAGAGTCCAGAAAGCAGAAACCACATGAGTGCTTCCGAACCTTTTATAATGATATCATAGCGTTGTCGCTGCAGTTCCGTACACCACTTCCCGATTCAGAACTCCTCCACATCGTTCGACGCAACATGAGGAAAGGGTTCCAAAACGCCCTTGCAGATCAAGAGATATTCTCCATTGCTTTCCTGGTACGACGATGCTTGGCTTTAGAAGATACCTGGAGCAGGACTGGATATGAGCCCGAAAAACTATGTGTGCGTAAATATGTGGACGAGGTGGATTTAGATGAACAAACACTACAGACGGATCACGTGGACGAATTAAATTGGCGGTCACGAAAAGAATCTTCCCCAGTGCAACCCAGTAAAACTGTACCTGTTGGTAACTCAGGAAACTTGCAAATCTGCTGGAACTGCCAGGACATCGGCCATATGTACATGGATTGCCCCAAACCAATATTGTGTTTCGGTTGCGGCCGTCCTGGTATTGTCAAACCGCATTGTTTTAGATGCTCGGGAAACTCCCATATGAGGGTTCGTTTCGCTGGGAATCCGACACCCTCTCCTCTTCCCAGAACAATGACAAACGTCCACAACGATTAACCGTTGTCACATCCACCCCCGAAATAATTTCACTACCTTTTTCGTTTAGCCACCACAACCCTTCACTTGCATTACCAACTAAAACGTCTTTACGTGGACTTATCCGAGTCCGTAATTATTGGAACCACAAGCGTGCTTTGCGCGAAAGAATTTCCGAAGCCTTGGTAGACGACGTTATTGATACCCGACCTTATGTTAAAGTGGTTTTAAATGGAGACGAATATCTTGGCTTACTCGATAGTGGGGCCACCGTAACAGCCTTAGGTTTGGGAAGTGAAAAGTTTTTGGAAGACTCTCGGTATAGGATTTTTCATTTGCCTACTAATATACAAACAGCATCTGAAGACAAAGCTAGGGTGTTTGGCTATTTATACGCTTCCATCAATTATAATGGAATAGAAAAAACTCTAAAAGTTTTTATAGTTCCTAGTCTCAAACAAAGGCTGTACTTAGGAATCGATTTCTGGCGTGAGTTCAACATTTGTATTAAAAGTCCATCTCAGGTTATCGCTGAAGTTAGTGATGGCTCTACGATTGAACCACAGAATGAACTTCCGCTTCATGAACTTACTCCGCAGCAAACACAAATCCTAAATGATGTAATCAAGGAATTTCCCTCATGTGATGAGTTAGGGCTGGGTCGAACTAACCTTGTGACCCACCATATTGACGTGGGAGACGCTAAGCCTATAAAGCAACGGCATTACTCTGTATCTCCGGCCGTCCAGAAAACTTTATACGGAGAATTAGACAGAATGTTGGACCTCGGGGTAATTGAGGAGTCCAATAGTTCCTGGAGTTCCCCGGTGACATTAGTCACAAAGTCAAATGGCAAAGTTCGAATGTGCTTAGACGCTAGACGACTGAACGAAGTGACGATCAGGGACGCGTACCCCCTACCGATCATCGATGGGTTCTGAGTCGGTTGGATCAAACCAAATTCATTTCTAGCATTGATTTGAAAGATGCGTTTTGGCAGATCCAGTTGACTCAGGAGTCCAAAGATAAAACGGCGTTCACGGTCCCTAGTCGCCATTTGTATCAGTTCGTTGTAATGCCATTTGGAGTTTGCAACGCGCCACAGACTTTATGTAGACTGATGCACCGGGTGATCCCACACCAATTACACGAAAAAGTCTTCGTTTATTTAGACGACCTCCTCATTACCTCCGAGAGTTTCGAGGAACACATTATATTGCTTAAACAAGTAGCCTTCCTACTAAGTTCCGCAGGTTTAACAGTAAATCTTGCTAAGAGCCATTTTTTATTGAGAGAAATCCGCTACCTGGGTTATGTAGTGGGGGACGGTTGTCTGAAGGTGGATGAAGAAAAAGTAAAAGCCATCCTGTCGTTCCCGGTGCCAAACACCGTCAAAAAGGTACGTAGGTTTTTGGGTATGTCAGGGTGGTACCGTAGATTCATTGCATCGTACGCTACTCTGGCAGCCCCAATTACTGAACTACTAAAAAAGAGCCGCACTTTCAAATGGACAGCAGATTGTCAGAAGTCCTTCGAGCAATTAAAACTAGCATTATCACGCGCACCCGTATTGGTACATCCCGATTTTTCCCGACCTTTTAGCATACAATGTGACGCTAGTAGTACTGGTGTGGGCGGAGTGTTATTCCAAGTCGGTGATGATGGTATCGAGCGCCCAATCGCTTATATGTCTCAAAAGCTTAATGCAGCACAGCGGAACTATTCAGTCACCGAATTGGAATGTCTTGCCGCGGTGCTAAGCGTAAAAAAGTTTAGAGCGTATATCGAGGGGTACTCGTTTACCATCATCACTGACCATGCGAGCCTCAAATGGCTGATGGGGCAGACTGATTTAAGTGGGCGACTCGCCCGATGGGCACTGAAATTGCAGGGCTTCACCTTTAAAATTATGCATCGGAAAGGGTCGCAGAATGTAGTCCCAGATGCTTTGTCGCGAGCATTTATGGAAGAAGTAAGCGATGAACCATTGCACCTTAATCTAGATTCGTCCGCATTCCATACGGATGAGTACGCCTGTCTCGCTTCCAAGGTGAAAACTAATCCTTCCGCGTATGTGAATCTTCGAGTGATCAACGACAAATTGTATATTAACCCCCCTAATCGTCGTGATGATCCCAGTAGTGACGTTCCTTTGTGGAAACTCTACGTTCCAGGAAATTTAACAGAACGACTGGTTCAATTAGCACATGATCCCCCGTCGTCGTCTCATTTAGGAATAGCTAAAACCCTTACCCGATTACAGAGATACTATTATTGGCCAACAATGTCTAACGACGTTAAGGAATATATATCAAACTGCCAAATTTGTAAAGAATCGAAAGCACCAAATTCCGCAATCCAACCTCCGATGGGCCAACAAATAATAGCTGTTAGGCCAATGCAACATTTGTGCATGGATTTCTTGGAACCCTACCCCAGATCTACTAATGGTAACGCTTATCTGTTCATTATCCTAGACCTGTACTCAAAATATATATTTCTTAAGCCTATGAAGCAAGCGTTGGCGTCAGCAGTTGTACAGTACATGGAAAAGGATATTTTTTCTGTATTTTCAGTACCAGAGACTGTTACATCCGATAATGGTGTTCAGTTCACCTCGCTTGCCATGAAGAACTTGTTTACAAAACTTGGAGTCACCCATATGTTTACGCCAAAGTATTCACCGCAATGCAACCCATCCGAAAGAGTCAATCGATCCATACTCGCGGCATTGCGCTCTTACATTAAGGAGGATCATCGGAAATGGGATCAACATCTCCACGAGATCGCATCAGCGCTAAGAAACGCTAACCATAGTGCGACTAACTATTCACCACACTATTTGATGTTTGGACAACATTTCATAGGCCATGGGGACGAGTATAGATTATTGAGGGAATTACATGCTATTACCAATAGAGACCTCGTTACCTAAAGCAAAACCGACCGCCTTAGTCTAGCGCAACGAAATGTGCTGGCACATTTAGAAGCGGCATACCAGAAACATGCTCATACCTACAATTTGCGTAGTCACCGAAGGGAGTTCCAAATAGGTCAGACCGTTTACGTCCGCAATTTTATGTTGAGCGATGCTGTAAAACGTCAATCCGCGAAATTAGCTCCAAAATTTTTAAAGGCCGTTATTCTACGTAAAGTTGGAAACGTTTCTTACGAATTGTGTTCACTGGACGGAAAATCTATAGGAGTGTACCACTGTAAAGACATACGCGTGTGACCTAAATTGTATTGATTTTGTCGACTAAATGATTTTTTTTTCTTCCAGTTGTTGCCCGGCTTATGAAACGCTCAGTGGTCGATGGGTACGTTCCCACGATCTGTAACGTGCGTTCCATGTACGCATCGCGTATACTAATTTTTACTTTGGTGCCACAGTGTACATCATGGTGTTGCGCCTAAAATGACTGCTGCGCACAATACCCATTGAATTATGGTTACGCCTGCGAGGTCGGCAATTTTGATGATAGTATGCTCTAGGCGGGTTATTACCTGCAGTATTGGTACATGCACCATACACAGTTCACAAAAATCATACGATAACATTTTTTTTTTGCAAATTGATTAGCGGATTTTCTGTTTTTTTTACGTTTATACCGAAGAATTTTTTTTTGTTACATTTCTTGTAGAGAAGACAAAATTATTTTTTTGGTAGGGCATTCGATATTAATCTTTCGGGGCATGCACTTGTTAGCATGCAAATAAAGTGAAGATTCTATAATATGATGTTTCGAAAAGTGAAAAGTTGATTGTGAAAATAAGAAAAAAAAGGACCCAACATATAATTCGTTAAGTGGTGATCAACAAAAAGTGTTTTTTTTTGTATTTCCCGGTCACGCACAAATCCAAGTTTGGTTTGCGTTAACTATTTATAGACCTAAGTGCAAGTTAATAATATAAAAGTTTGTGTTGTCAACTGAACATCGCAATGTTATGGTGTTCTTCATTATGAATCTGGTGGAAAAAAAAGCTCCGGTAACGAAGCACAGTGTGTAAGAAAATGTGATCTAGTTGACTTAAGACAATTCTAGATTGCCAGACAGTTAAGTGCCGCAGTTTGAGTGCATTGCACCTTTATAACTTTTTTTATTACGTTGTGAAAACTTAGCAAATGATACTAGTGCCGTTAAGGAGGAACAATTTATCGGTTGCATTGTTATAAGAATATGTTGATAAAACCTGTGCAGTGAAAAAAAAACTGTTTTTTTTGTCATAACATTTGTTATTCAAATGATCGAAAGAGTTCTGCGCAGTGTGGAATAAACGTGTAACTACTCATAAAAATAACGAGTAATTTTTGGCAGCGATTTTCGTTATCTTCGGTATTTGGAATAATTGGTGTCAATAGACGATTGTCAAGGTTGGGGACGCGTAGCAGCAGGCGGCGAGGTCGAAAATCCACGTGGGCGTGTTCCGGACAGGGTTTTTTTTAACGAGGCTGAGTTTTTTTATTACTTTCTATTATATATAGAGTTATATGGATGTTTATTTAATTCCTTTTTTTCTTTAATTGAAATTTTCTTTGTTGTAATATTACTTTAATCCAAATTTACTGTATTGCCTAGTGACATAGTCTTTTTTTTAAATTGATTAATCATTGTTGTCTTTTTTCTTTTTATATAGCTAAAATACAGTTTGATTACAGGTGCCGTGCCCCGGATGCAGAGAAAGCGCTTTTTCTTCACTCGGAGGAGCCAGATAACCTTTCGTATATCTATATATATATGAGCGTCTATTTTGGTGTACCGTTTGAGTACCGCGCTACTATTTTTTTCTATAGTTAAACAATTTAATAGTTAGTAATGTTACTTTGCGAATACTGTTATTGTTCATTATATTTGTGCTTCACACAATTAAAATTACCCCTTTGGTGATTTTAAATGAATTTTCAATAATTTTTGTTTCTTATTTTTATTAATTAATATTTTGACAATAAATATAAATATGTTTTTGGTTATAAATATAAAAGTTGACATGGGTCTAATTTTGCAAAGCGTTATGAGCGAGTGAGTGGCGAGGAACTACAGCGAGATGACAGAATGAGGTAAGTGGATTAGAGTCAGATTGTTTCCTGTCATTTTTTTTATTTTATTGCTGCACGGGTTTTCATGTGACCCGTACCATCACAGCCAGAGCACAACACCCACGACCACACCAATACCCCCACCACTGAGCTAGCGGCTGGAGTGACGGCGTGCTCTGGATATAAAAAAATACTTTATTATTATTTTTCTTGCTAACGCTGGCCGACGTTAAGGGCTGGCGTTACACAATCTGAAAATCCAGCGCTTAAAGTTTAAGACTCCATCTCGCCAAAAGTCCGGAGAGGTCTTTTTGACTCATTAGCCAGCGCAAACTGGAATGGTCAGTGTAAATGACGAACGGGTAGCCTTCCACGTAAGGACGGAATTTTCGCACTCTGAGGACGGCAGCGTAGCATTCCAGCTCGGTCACCGAGTAGTTTCGCTGCGCCGCATTGAGCTTATGGAAATAAAACTCAATGGGCCGCTCCACTCTCTCGGCGTCCACCTGAAATAAGACACTACCGACCCCAACAGCACTGGCATCGCACTGAATAAAAAAGGTTTTGTATAATCAGGATGCGCCAAAACTGGGGCAGTTGACGAGGCGGTTTTGAGAGCGTTAAAAGAATAATCAGCAGCTGCAGACCAACATATTTTAGTGTTTTTACCAGTAAGATCGGTGACAGAAGAAGCTAAGGAGGCGAAATTTGGAATGAAGCGACGGTACCATCCGCACATTCCCAGAAAACGTCTAATCTGTTTCGTCGTTTTCGGAATAGGGTACTCCAGAATAGCTTTACATTTATCTGGGTTTGTACGGAAGCAGCCATCACCCACAATATAACCTAAATAGTCTACTTCTTTCAACACAAACTTATTTTTGGTCAAATTAATTGTTAAACCAGCGTCCGTCAGATATCCAGCAACCTGTTGTAGCAAATCGAAGTATTCGGCCAGAGTGGAGGATGTGACCAGAAGGTCATCGAGGTACACAAAGACCTTATCGTGCAGTTGGTACGGGATCACGCGGTGCCTTAAGCGACAAAGCGTCTGTGGGGCGTTGCATAAGCCAAACGGCATCACCTTGAACTGATACAAGGGCCGTCTAGGAACCGTAAACGCTGTTTTATCGCGGGATGCTGGGTCGAGTGGGATCTGCCAAAAGGCATCCTTCAAATCAATCGCCGAAATGAATCGGGTGTGTCCCAAACGACCCAACAATCCGTTGATTATTGGCAGCGGATACGCATCCTTGACGGTTGCCTTGTTCAGTTCTCTTGCATCTAAGCACAAACAAACTTTGCCATTGGCCTTACGCACCAACGTGACCGGTGAACACCAGGAACTTTGTGACTCCTCGATGACCCCCAAAGACAACATCCTATCCAACTCGGCATACATGAGTTTCTGGATAGCTAGGGATACGGAATAAAAACGTTGTTTGACTGGTTTTGCGGAACCGACATCGATCGTATGAGTGATGAGGGATGTGCGGCCCAAACCTAAAATATCGCTGCTCGGGAATTGTTCGCGGATAAGATCCAATTTACGACGATCATTAGATGTAAAATATGGAATTTGGGTGTGTTGGTAGTTTCACCTAATTTTTGGGAAATTCCAAAACGATTCCAAAAACCGATACCCAAATAAAGCGGTTGTTCTAAGGAAGGAACAACATGACAATTCATGGTTTGAGTAATTCCATTAAACTCGACGTTAGCTCGTATGTAACCAAATACTCTTTGGACTTGACCACTCGCGGTAGTTATCGTGGATGGAAAATTATGAAACTCTACGAATGGATTGGGCAAGATTTTCTCCGCTCCATTCCCGAGAACACTGACACTCGCCCCGCTGTCGAGAAGACCCTTAAAAGGGATCTTATTTATAAAGACCTGGTCGTAAGGCCGAGTGTCACTACCCTCGGAGAACAAAACGGAGGAAATCACGTCATTTCTCATTGCAGCGCGGTGGTTCCAATATTTCTTGGAACGTTTTAAACGATCTAACTTGGCTAACGACGGAGAATTATAGAAAAACTTTAGAGCGACAGGAAGGGAAGGGGAATTTGGTAGGGAAGAAGGATCGGGAAAGGAATCATTACTGGCCGACGAGTTTACTTCTTCGTTGGATTCGATAGTGATCGGAGTTCCGCATCCCTTTTTCTCGTTACCTTCACCTGAATCGGTTTGAGTGGCTCTATCCTCTGTACTATCAGCAGTATGGGTGGAGGTGGATTTGATCTAGGTACACTCCGTCTGAGTGGCCGTTGTGGTGACGACATTTTTACCGTAATTTGATTGTTGTTTACCAACGGATCCAGAGCTGTCTGCTGGGACTTGTCCGCCAGGACGTCTCGCTGCTGCCGATGGAAACCTGCTCCCCTTGTGAATAGCGGATAATGAGTTATCAGGTAGTACATCAGTAAGGGGGTAATTCTCGTACGAGTCATACGCTCCAGCATCATCATAAGGACTGCCTGATAGCTCATTGATCACGCGTCGTGGATGGATTGCAGGATCCGCCGGAGCTTTGATCCGCCTGAAAGACTCCTCCCAAGCAGAGCAGCTTTTGATCAGCTCGTTGATGCTGCTAAACTGTCGATCGGAAAGATGGTACTGGAGTTCTGGTTTCATGTTCGCCATTAAAATTTCGATGAGCTCTTCGTCCGAATACGGTGTACGACATTGTAGCGTTAGACTCCACACTTGATCGAAAAAATCTAGGAAACTTTCGTTGGGTCGTTGTTTGCGTGCCTCGACGGTTCGCCGGATTTTGTAATTGGTGCGGCGATCTTTAAACCGTTCGATGATACCGCTTCGTAGATCTGTCCAGGTAGCGTTCGGATTATGTTTGCGGAATGTCCAATAGAACTGCAAGGCGATATCTTTCATGATTGTATGTAGCTCGAATAACAAGGTTTCGTCGGACAATCCGCGAGACGAAGCGATGGTGTCTACCTGAAACAGGAACATATCGATCGTGGTACCCGTCAGGTCTCCTGTGTAATTTAGTCCGCTTTCCGATAATAAGGGACCATCGATAAAGTTTTGCTCAAAATCGTTTTGCTCTAGTATTGTTAAGTCCATTTTGGATGATGACAGGATAGAGGGATAAACTGGCTCGATTTAATTTGGCAAAGAAAATTAGACTCGAAGTATGCAATCTTTTTTAAATTTTTTAATAATATACAAAAAAAATTAATTCAATTTGTTTAAAATGAAACTGAAGGTTTCAAATAAAATAGTTCGGAAAAATTCCACAAACAGAACAACAAAAAAAAAAGAAATATAGAAAAAAAATAAATTTAAATATTAAATATAAATGAAATAATAATAAGAAATTTGGTACTAGGGATGAAGCCGCGATCCACTAGAAACGTGGCCCGTAATCCCCAAATTTAACGACGGGATATTTGACGAGAAATCCTCGAAAGCGGTACCTTATCGTAACCTTCCTTTGGAGGGTCTCGTTAAAAAACATTCTAAATATCCAAAATAAAGAAATAATAATAATAACGAAAATCAAACTACCAACATACCCAATAGTACGCCGATAGTGAAATATTACAACCAAATAATGAAGCAAAACGCAAAGAAAATCAAATAATAAGAAAAGAAAAGAAGGAATGGTTACCTTGTAGTGGTTTGTGGGGCCCGTATTCCCACGATTGTTTAACCACGGAGGAGACGAGATATCCCCCATAGTGGCGCTTTTCAATGAGAACCGATACGATTTGAAACGATACGAAAACCAAAAATAATAAAAAATATAAACAAAATCCAAAACTACCAACACACCCAGTGGTATGCAGGCAGACTAATAAGTTCCGAAAAAAAAGAAAAACGATACCAATGAAAGAAAATGAAGAACTAATTGTACCCGCGGGTTCCTACACAACCCAAAAACAAAAAAAAATCAAAATCAAAATACCGAAATACCAAAATCAAATCAAATAAAATCAAAAATATCAAAATATCAAAAAAAAAATCAAATAAACATATCGGATATAAATTTAAATCAAAAATACGAAACGGATGGTATGATGAGAGTGGAAATCCCACTCCGTGTCGGCTAAATAATAAATTAAAATAAACTAAAAAAATAATAATAAAATGTTGTTCTGTTCCTCAAATTTCGGTCGAGAAATTTCGGGGAAAACAAGAAATGAAGCTAAGTACTAAACCCCGGACAAATGACATCCGAGCTCCACCACAATCGAACACAACACAGTGGAAATGGGAAGGAGCTCGGAAGTCGGATGTCCGGAGAATAGGGGTATGACACCCCCATCTACGCGCAATCAAACAGCCCGTGCTGGTTGCGATCGCAGATGGGGATTGTCAACCGGGAGACTGACTTTGGTGTGCGCGTCCAGGCGAAGTCAAACAGTTCGGAACACTGGTTTCGGCGCTGGACACGCACGCCAAATGGAATGAAGCTACAAATCATAAAAAATCAAAAAATTAAAATTCGCGATAACCTTGGGCGCCACTGTTACAGGCTGGCTACTGCCAACCTGCAGATTTCACTAAGCCCATGCAGAGGCCTCCACGGTGATATTTTGCCGGCTACGTTCTCAGCGAAAAGTGCTAGGGTCGTAGGGTTTGAGGCATGCATGGCTCCTGGCCTACACCGTGATGATACAGATATTTATAAAAATGGGGAAAACCGCAAACAATAATAATACTACCCGAAGTTCCGCCGAAATTCGAGGACCGAACAGCCAAAATCAAAAATAAAAAAAATAAATTAATCATAATGGTAGAGAGATGCTGTACGGTGGTACCCACCAGTTCCGAATCCGGATGCGGGCACCAAGGAACCGCCTACCCTACGCCGACACAGTATGGGAAATCCCCCTCATCCTACCCAACCGAGAAAATTCATTAATTCATTTTTTTATTTAATTTACAAACCAAAAAAAAAAAGTAAGACCCAACTTCCCACGAAGAAAAACCGCAAGGAAGTGAGAGAACGAGAGAGAGAAGCGAGAGAGAGCGAGAACAATGCGCATCGAGTGCGCACCCGCTGTGCGGCGCTCGATTACAAAATAATAAAATTTAAAAATAAAAATAAAAAATTGAAAATATATGAAAAATAAGAAAACAATAAAATAAACCGAAAAAAAAATAAAAAATTATACCTTAAGATTACTGTTATATATTGCGGCCTTGCGCGGCCGTCATGCCACAGGTGACCTTGCCCCACCCGGACCGTTGCGGTTTTGGTACCGTTAGTTGCGGGGCCTCACCCCGATGCCAAAGCAATGAACGTAGAGTGGACACGTTGAACAAATCGGCGCGACGCACGTTGGTCACTTGTTGACTGGCCTCAACTGGTCACCAGTAAACCGTAAATAATTCGTAAATTCGGCCTTTCTAGGCCACTGAACCGGTTGGGCGTGGTCTCGGCAACAAACTCAAAACTCGTAAAATATGAATACCACCCGCTAATATTCGAGGTTGGTGCAGGCTCGATAAAATGTCACACCCGTTGATAATATTCGAGGTAGATGCCGTTAAGTTTTAACACGTAACGAAATAGGAAAACAATATTATTTATTTAGTTTTATTTTTTTTCCAAAAATCACATGTAACTCAGTTTTATTTGTAGCCAACTCTTGTTTTTATTTTAAATATATAAAAAAAATATTATATTTCTTAAAACTATTTTCTTGGCTATTTGTGTATTTCACTTAAACCATACAATAAAAGTATATCTTGATTAATTCACTTAATTAAATTAAAGTGTAACATTTAAAAAAACTAAAACTTCAGATTATACCACCAAAAAAACTTTTTTTTATCCAAACAAAAATGAGACTCGTTTTTAATGACAACCAAAACTCGAATTATCCAAAACTCTAAACTCTACCGACTAACTCAAAAAAAAATTCTCACGCCGCACAAACGACGCGCAAAACATTCCAGAAGAATTGCCTTTTTTCTCTGTTTCACGTTTACATCAATTCGCATTGATGTAAACGAGAGGCATATAAGAAAAACATTCTTATGGAATGTTTTGCTTTACACACACACTCGATGCGCATTGTTCTCTCTTTCTCCCATTTTTGTTCAATACCAACCGAACAAACAAAAACATACGAGAATTCATCTACCATGGACCGCGTTCAGACATCAAAAACCACGGAGGCAAGAAACCAGGCGTAAAATAGATACACGAAAATCTAAAAATGGGGATGTCATGCGTAAAACGAATATTCGTCTTGTGACAGACAACACAGTCGTAACAAACGTGGGAACGTCCCACACCCTGAGATGTCTCATAAGCCGGGCCTAAAACAAACAATACGAAAACAAAAAACAATTTAATTGGAATGTACACCCATTGTACCGCGACTTGCGTCATGTGCGGATATCTTTTACATGATACGTGCCTAACGATTGTCCATTCAAATCTTCGATCGCGTATGCCATTTGTCCGACTTTGCTGGTAATAATCGCGGGTTTGAATTTGCTAGCTAATTTAGCAGAGAATTTGTTAGTCGCATCGCTCAAAACAAAAGATCGTACAAAGACGGGTTGGCCAACTCGAAAAGAACGCTTAGTACTACGCAAGTTGTAATGTTGAGCCCCCTTTTCGTGTGCTACGCATAAGTAATGTATAATACGATCTTTAAGGAGATTTACTCGATCTGGCTTAGCCCATACTTGGACTTCGCTGGGATTATGTTCATCGAGTAATCTTCTTAGCGCATAGGCCGAACCGTGTAGTGACATATGTTGGCCGAACACGACATAATGAGGGGAATAATGCAAAGTATCATGAATGGCATTACGTAAAGCAGCCGCCATTTATTGTAAGTTTTTGTTGCATAAATTATGATCGTGATCGCTCAAATAAGATCGAATGCTGGCAATTAGAGTTCGATTAACACGTTCGGATGCGTTGCTTTGGGGCGAATACACCAGCGTACGTATATTACACCGTATTTAGACAACAAATCCTTAAATAAGTTAGAGGTAAATTGCTTCCCATTGTCAGAGGTAATTATTTCGGGAACGGAGAATAAAAAGAATACCTCATTTTCCAAAAATCGACACAATAATGAGGCAGACGCTTCGCGTAAGGGTTTTACAACTACGAATTTCGAATAATGATCCAGAACGATAACAATACAGGTATTTCCGAGTTTCGAACGTTGGTACGGACCCAAAAAATCGACATATAGTTTTTGAAACGGGCGAGTTGACGTGACCTGAGCTCCCGTGGCTGGTTGTGTTGAATAATTAACAGCTTTGTTCATTTTACATTTAGTGCAGCTAGCAACGTACTGTTTAACTTGTTTTGCCATCTGAGGCCAGAAAAGTTGACGCTGAAGGCGCTCGAAAGTTTTGCTGCCGCCTAAATGTGCTGAAGTGGGAGGTACGTGAGCCGTTATTCCGTATAGTTAAAACCAAACGAAGGGGATATTAACAGCTCAATTCCCTTAGACGTATCACTTCATGCGACGTGACTATGGATCTTCCTGGTTACTAGATTTTAAAATCAAAATTTAATAAATAATTTTGTGTAAAGCTCTCAATGAAAATTTTTTAAATCTTAGTTGGCTTCATTAGTTTGAAATTTTTTTTATTTATTTGTCACGTCAAAATTTCAAGTGATAGAAGTTGTTATTTGGAGTGATAGCAGTCGATAGGAAATTTTTATAAAGCAGCATACTAAGATTTAAAAAACAGCCAGAACGACTTTTCTGGACAATTATTTTGTAAATTTCTATTTAATGAGCTAGTAACCAGGAAAATGAGTAGTCACGTCACCTGAAGTGATGCGACTAGGGGAATAGGGGTGTAATAGTTTATCATCTTGAATTTTGTAGTTGTGCGAACAATCTTTTAACGTACGAATTTTCGCGATCTGATCGACGTAATCTGAATCTTGGAACGCATCCGAATTTTGATCAACGTGTAGAATGGGGACTGACGAAGGTACTAAAGCATCCACGGAAGGGTCGATATTTTTACTCGACAAGACTGGATCTTCAAATTGGGCACCAGGATCAGGCGTGCTCTTACTTTCAGAATCATCCGCACAAGGAGCGGATTCATTCGGAAAAGCTCGAGGCAAGGCATCAGGTACAATGTTAACTGAACCTTTTCGGTAACCAATCTGAAAATCCAGCGCTTAAAGTTTAAGACTCCATCTCGCCAAAAGTCCGGAGAGGTCCATTTGACTCATAAGCCAGCGCAAACTGGAATGGTCAGTGTAAATGACGAACGGGTAGCCTTCCGCGTAAGGACGGAATTTTCGCACTCTAAAGACGGCAGCGTAGCATTCCAGCTCGGTCACCGAGTAGTTTCGCTGCGCCGCATTGAGCTTATGGAAATAAAACCCAATGGGCCGCTCCACTCCCTCGGCATCCACCTGAAATAAGACACTACCGACCCCAACGGCACTTGCATCGCACTGAATAAAAAAGGTTTTGTATAATCAGGATGCGTCAAAACTGGGGCAGTTGACAAGGCGGTTTTGAGAGCGTTAAAAGAATAATCAGCAGCTGCAGACCAACATATTTTAGTGTTTTTACCAGTAAGATCGGTGACAGAAGAAGCTAAGGAGGCGAAATTTGGAATGAAGCGACGGTACCATCCGCACATTCCCAGAAAACGTCTAATCTGTTTCGTCGTTTTCGGAATAGGGTACTCCAGAATAGCTTTACATTTATCTGGGTTTGTACGGAAGCAGCCATCACCCACAATATAACCTAAATAGTCTACTTCTTTCAAAACAAACTTATTTTTGGTCAAATTAATTGTTAAACCAGCGTCCGCCAGATATCCAGCAACCTGTTGTAGCAAATCGTGTTCGGCCAGAGTGGAGGATGTGACCAGAAGGTCATCGAGGTACACAAAGACCTTATCGTGCAGTTGGTACGTGATCACGCGGTGCCTTAAGCGACAAAGCGTCTGTGGGGCGTTGCATAAGCCAAACGGCATCACCTTGAACTGATACAAGGGCCGTCCAGGAACCGTAAACGCTGTTTTATCGCGGGATGCTGGGTCGAGTAGGATCTGCCAAAAGGCATCCTTCAAATCAATCGCCGAAATGAATCGGGTGTGTCCCAAACGACCCAACAATCCGTTGATTATTGGCAGCGGATACGCATCCTTGACGGTTGCGTTGTTCAGTTCTCTTGAATCTAAGCACAAACGAATTTTGACATTGGCCTTACGCAACAACGTGACCTGTTGAACACCAAGAACTTTATGACTCCTCTATGACCCCCAAAGACAACATCCTATCCAACTCGGCATACATGAGTTTCTGGATAGCTGGGGATACGGAATAAAAACGTTGTTTGTCTGGTTTTGCGGAACCGACATCGATTGTATGAGTGATGAGGGATGTGTAACAAATCCCCTTCTCATTTTATTTATGGTAATGGAATCCGTTATAGACTCACCTTCGGTTGATCCACGCAGCTTTTTCAGCCGGCTAGCTTTCAGTGGCTGAGGGGGGGGGGGGGTATTTTGTGGACCGAAGGAAAGCTTGAATTTGCTGCAGTTGGTCATCATTGCTGTTAAGATCGTTTACTATTTAGAGTAGAATATCAAGAACGCATCCAGTGGAGTATAAGGAAGATTATTTAGCCATTTAATTCAAATTAAGAAACAATAACCAAAATTAATTCCATTGTATGAAATATTTTATACAAATAACTTTTATTAAATATCAATCAATAAGGAAATTTATAGAAATATATAAAATTTAAGAAACATTAATTATAGTTTATAATTTGGAAAGAAAAACGTAGATATGACACAGCATACGCAAGCAATTGTAATTATTTGAATTTAACTTAGACAAAAACTTAAATCTAGAAAAATACCTATAGCTAATACAAGGAAAATATGCCCATAAAAAATTCTATAATATACTAAACTAAAGAAAATATTTTTGGTACAAATTTCATTATAAAAAAAATAATTATAAAATATATTATAATAAATAATTGGTAAGAAAAACCTGGTATGTACTCGTGTAAATAGCGAAGCGTTGCGGATCCGTTCAGCTAGTCCCGTTGTTTGATGTACGTAGTAATTATTTCCATTTATTGATATCGTACGTATTTGAGAAGTTATTTATATCGCCCAAACTTATCGCGAATTTTATATTTTTGATTTTTTATGATGTGTAGCTTCATTCCCTTTGGCGTGCGTGTCCAGCGCCGAAACCAGTGTTCTGCACTGTTTGACTTCGCCTGGACGCGCACACCAAAGCCAGTCTCCCGGTTCACATTCCCCATCTGCGATTGCAACCAGCACGGGCTGTTTGATTGCGCGTAGATGGGGGTGTCATACCCCTATTCTTCAGACATCCGATTTCCGAGCTCTTTCCCATTTCCACTATGTTGTGTTCGATTGTGGTGGAGCTCGGATGTCATTTGTCTGGAGTTTAGAGTAGCTTCATTTTGTCTTCGAAATTTCTTGGCCGAAATTTGAGGAACAGAACACTTTATTATTATATTATTATTATTTTCTTTATATTTTTTTTATTTTATTATTTAGCCGACACGGAGTGGGATTTCCACTCTCATCATACCATCCGTTTCGTTGTATTAATTTAAATTTATATTCGATATGTTTATTTGAGTTTTTTGATATTTTGATAATATTTCTGATTTGAGTTTTGCGTAATATTTTGATTATTTGATTTTGATATTTCGGTATTTTGATTTTGATTTTGTTAATCTGTGGGTTGTATTTTAACCCTCGGGTTTATTAGTACTTCATTTTATATTTTACTTTTCTTCGCTTATTGTTTTCTTATTTTTTGAATTTATTTTATTCTGCCTGCATACCCTTGGGTGTGTTGGTAGTCTTGGGATTTTGTTTGTGTTTTTGGTTTTCGTATCGTTTCAAATTTCAACAAGCCCCTCCAAATTAGGTTCTCATTGAAAAGCGCCACTTTGGAGGGTATCTCGTCCTATCCGTAGATAAACCAATCGTGGGAATACGGGCCCCACAAACCACTACAAGGTAACCATTCCTTCTTTTCTTTTCTCATTATTTGATTTTCTTTGCGTTTTGCTTTATTATTTTGCTGTATTATTACACTATCGGCGTACTATTGGGTGTGTTGGTAGTTTGATTTTCGCGTTATTATTATTATTATTATTTTTTTATTTTGGATATTTAAAATGTTTTTTAACGAGCCCCTCCAAAGGAAGGTTACGATAAGGTACCGCTTTCGAGGGTTTCTCGTCAAATATCCCGTCGTTAAATTTGGGGATTACGGGCCTCAGGTTTCTAGTGGATCGCGGCTTCCTCCCTAGTACCAAATTTCTTGTATTATTTCATTTATATTTAATATTTATAATTATTTTCTTTCTCTATATTTCTTTTGTTGTTATTGTGTTTATGGAATTATTCCGAAATATTTTATTTGAAACTTTAAGTTTCATTTAAAACTAATTGAATTAAAACCTTTTTGTGTATTATAAATTTAATAAAGATCGCAGTTTTGAGTTTAGTTTTCTTCGCCAAATTAATTCGAGCGTGTTTAACCCTATATCCGTTCATCATCCAAAATGGACCTAACAACACTAGAGCAAGACGATTGGGAGCAAAACTTTATCGATGGACCCTTATTATCGGAAAGCGGACTAAATTACACAGGAGACATGAGGACATGTTCCTGTTTCAGGTAGACACCATCGCTTCGTCTCGCGGATTGTCCGACCAAACATTGCTATGTGAGCTACATACCATCCTGAAAGATATCGCCTTGCAGTGGTATTGGACATTCCGCAAACATATTCCGAACGCTACCTGGACAGATCTACGAAGCGGTATCATCGAGCGTTTTAAAGACCGTCGCACCAATTACGAAATCCGGCGAACCGTCGAGGCACGCAAACAACGACCTAATGAAAGTTTTACGGATTTCTACGACCAATTGTGGAGTTTATCGCTACAATGTCGTACACCGTATTCGGACGAAGAGCTCATCGAAATTTTAATGGCGAACATGAAGCCAGAATTACAGTTTCATCTCACCGATCGTCGGTTTAGCACCATAAATGAGCTGATCAAAAGTTGCTCTGCTTGGGAGGAGTCTTTCAGGCGGATCAAAGCTACGGCGGACTCTGCAATCCATCCACGACGCGTGATCAATGAGTCATCAGGCAGTCCGTATGATGATGTTGGAGCATATGACTCTTATGAGAATTATCTCTTGACTGATGTTCTACCCGATAACTCAGTATCCGCAATTCACAAGGGGAGCAGGTTTCCATCGGCAGCGGCGAGACGTCCTGGCGGACAAGTCCCAGCAGACAGCTCGGGATCAGTTGGTAAGCAACAATCAAATTACGGTAAAAATGTCGTCACCACAACGGCCACTCAGACTGAGTGTTCAGAGAACAAATCAACCTCCACCCAGACTGCTGATAGGACAGAGGATAGAGCCACTCAAACTGATCCAGAAGAATGCAGCGAGCAACACAAACGAGGAACTCCGCTCCCCGTCGAACCCGACCAGAAGGTAAACTCGTCTGCCAATCATGATTCCCTTCCCGATCCTTCTTCCCCACCAAATTCCCCTTTCCTTCCTGTCGCTCTAAAGTTTTTCTATAATTCTCCGTCGTTAGCCAAGTTAGATCGTTTAAAACGTTCCAAGAAATATTGGAACCACCGCGCTACAATGAGAAACGACGTGATTTCCTCCGTTTTGTTCTCCGAGGGTAGTGACACTCCCTTTTAAGGGTCTTCTCGACAGCGGGGCGAGTGTCAGTGTTCTCGGGAATGGAGCGGAGAAAATCTTGTCGAATCCATTCGTAGGGTTTCATAATTTTCCATCCACGATAACTACCGCGAGTGGTCAAGTCCAACGAGTATTTGGTTACATACGAGCTAACGTCGAGTTTAATGGAATCACTCAAACTATGAATTTTCATGTTGTTCCTTCCTTAGAACAACCTCTCTATTTGGGTATTGATTTTTGGAATCGTTTTGGAATTTCTCCAAAAATCTCCGCGTTAAATAACTCGGACGAATTAGGTGAAGCTACCAACATACCCAAATTTCATATTTTAACATCTGATGATCGTCGTAAATTGGATCTAATCCGCGAATGTTTCCCGAGCAGCGATATTTTAGGTTTGGGCCGCACATCCCTCATCACTCATATGATCGATGTCGGTTCCGCAAAACCAGTCAAACAACGTTTTTATTCCGTATCCCCAGCTATCCAACAACTCATGTATGCCGAGTTGGATAGGATGTTGTCTTTGGGGGTCGTCGAGGAGTCACAAAGTTCCTGGTGTTCACCGGTCACGTTGGTGCGTAAGGCCAATGGCAAAGTTCGTTTGTGCTTGGATGCTAGAGAACTGAACAAGGCCACCGTCAAGGATGCGTATCCGCTGCCAATAATCAACGGATTGTTGGGTCGTTTGGGACACACCCGATTCATTTCGGCGATTGATTTGAAGGATGCCTTTTGGCAGATCCCACTCGACCCAGCATCCCGCGATAAAACAGTGTTTACGGTTCCTGGACGGCCCTTGTATCAGTTCAAGGTGACGCCGTTTGGCTTATGCAACGCCCCACAGACGCTTTGTCGCTTAATGCACCGCGTGATCCCGTACCAGCTACACGATAAGGTCTTTGTGTACCTCGATGACCTTCTGGTCACATCCTCCACTCTGGCCGAACATTTCGATTTGCTTCAACAGGTTGCTGGATATCTGTCGGATGCTAGTTTAACAATTAATTTGACCAAAAGTAAGTTTGTGTTGAAAGAAGTAGACTATTTAGGTTATATTGTGGGTGATGGTTGCCTCCGTACAAACCCAGATAAATGTAAAGCTATTCTGGAGTACCCTATTCCGAAAACGACGAAACAGATTAGACGTTTTCTGGGAATGTGCGGATGGTACCGTCGCTTCATTCCGAATTTCGCCTCTTAAGCTTCTTCTGTCACCGATCTTACTGGTAAAAACACTAAAGTATGTTGGTCTGCAGCTGCTGATTCTTCTTTTAACGCTCTCAAAACCGCCTTGTCAACTGCCCCAGTTTTGACGCATCCTGATTATACGAAACCCTTTTTTATTCAGTGTGATGCCAGTGCCGTTGGGGTCGGTAGTGTCTTATTTCAGGTGGACACAGAGGGGGTGGAGCGGCCCATTGAGTTTTATTCACATAAGCTCAATGCGGCGCAAAAAGACCTCTCCGGACGTTTGGCGAGATGGAGTCTTAAACTCCAAGCGCTGGATTTTCAGATTGGTTACCGAAAAGGTTCAGTTAACGTTGTACCTGATGCGTTGTCTCGAGCTTTTCCGGATGAATCCGCTCCTTGTGCGGATGATTCTGAAAGTAAGAGCACGCCTGATCCTGGTGCCCAATTTGAAGATCCAGTCTTGTCGAGTAAAAATATCGACCCTTCCGTGAATGCGTTAATACCTTCTTCAGTCCCCATTCTGCACGTTGATCAAAATTCGGTTGCGTTCCAAGATCCAGATTACGTCGATCAGATCGCGAAAATTCGTTCATTAAAAGACTGTTCGCACAACTACAGAATCCAGGATGATAAACTGTTAATATCCCCTTCGTTTGGTTTTAAATACACGGATACCGATCTTTCGAACTGGAAATTAGTTATTCCGAATAGCTTAACCCAATCGCTTATCGAACAGGCACACGTCCCTCCCACTTCAGCACATTTAGGCGGCAGCAAAACTCTCGAGCGCCTTCAGCGTCAATTTTTCTGGCCTCAGATGGCAAAACAAGTCAAACAATACGTCGCTAGCTGCACTAAATGTAAAATGAACAAAGCTGTTAATTTCTCTACACAACCAGCCATGGGAGCTCAGGTCGCGTCAACTCGCCCGTTTCAAAAACTATATGTCGATTTTTTGGGTCCGTATCCACGTTCGAAACTCGGAAATACCTGTATTGTTATCGTTCTGGATCATTATTCGAAATTCGTAGTTGTAAAACCATTACGCGAAGCGTCTGCCTCATTATTGTGTCAATTTCTGGAAAATGAGGTATTCCTTTTATTCTCCGTACCCGAAATTATCACCTCTGACAATGGGAAGCAATTTACCTCGAACTTATTTAAGGATTTGTTGTCTAAATACGGTGTAACACATGTACGTACGCTGGTGTACTCGCCCCAAAGTAACGCATCCGAGCGTGTTAATCGAACTCTAATTGCCAGCATTCGATCATATTTGAGCGATCACGACCATAATTTGTGGGACAAAAATTTACAAGAAATTGCGGCTGCTTTACGTAATGCCATACACGATTCGATACATTACTCCCCTCATTATGTCGTGTTCGGTCAACATATGTCGATGCATGGTTCGGATCACTCATTGCGACGGTTACTCGATGAACATGATCCCAGCGAAGTCCAGGTATGGGCTAAGCCAGATCGAGTGAACCTTCTGAAGGATCGTATAATCCATTATTTACGCGTGGCACACGAAAAGGGAGCTCAGCATTACAATTTACGTAGTACTAAGCGCACTTTTCGCGTCGGACAACCCGTTTTCATACGATCTTTTGCGTTGAGCGACGCGACGAACAAATTTTCCGCGAAATTAGCAAATCATTGGGTATTTACCATGTCAAAGACATCCGTGCATAATCGTTTTCTCTCTATGTTTGTTTTAGGCCCGGCTTATGAGACATCTCAGGGTGTGGGACGTTCCCACGTTTGTTACGATTACATGATCGTAACAAGCGCTGTTTGTATTTTATTTTGGGTTTGTGCCTCCACTTTCATGTTTGCTCAGTGTTGGTATTTTTATTCACCTCGGTTGTTGTCCCCACTTTTGTAGATGTTGTTTTGTACGTACCTTTTGTAAGGTGGCGCGAGGGTGAGAAAGATGTTGGAAAAGAGAGAGCAATGCGTAGCGAGTGTGTGTGTCAAGCAAAACATTCCATAAGAATGTTTTTCTTATATGCCTCTCGTTTACACCAATGCGAATTGATGTAAACGAGAAACAGAGAAGAAAGATAATTCTTCTGGAATGTTTTGCGCGTCGTATGTGCGACGCTCGAATTTTTTTTGTAAATTCAGTCGAGTTTGATTTTTATAAAGAAAAAGTCTAGTTTGGAATTTTATAAAGTCTTATTTTGATTTTGGTTATATAAAAAAAATCGAGTTGTGATTTTGGATAGAGTAGAATTTTGGTTGTGATAAGAACGGTCCTGTTTTATAATTGAGATTGGAATTTTTATAATAAAGTGACATTTAGATATCTGTGTGCTAGAAATTTTGTAAAAGAAAAATAAAGTCTTATTTGGATTTTTTTGTGAAAAAAAATATAAAAATTTTGTTGTTTGATTGGAGAGAGAATGCAATAGAAGAAATTGTCGTATTTGTAGAAGAAACAACTCAATCGGGCATTACATCAAAAGTGCATTCATTTTATTTACACGTGTTTGAGGTTCGATTAGAGAAAATTAAATTAATTTAAATTTTGTTTGGTAAAATAAATTGAACCAATAAAAAATTATAAACAATTGTGTGCATTTGTTTTCTAAAGAAACACATTTTGTACAGTTAAATAAATATAAAATTACAAAGTCATATGGCGCCTTGGCAAATAAAATTACGGGCATAAAGTGGAGTTCTGTTGAGTTTTTTGTAACGTGGTCGACTCAGATAATCGACCATTAAAAGTCGAGTTTGGTGCTGGGAAAATTCCAGTTTTTTCTTGCATTCAAGATTTGTTGTCAGATATCTACGGGCACCGAATTTAATAATTATCGTGTTTTAATCCCGGAAATTGGTCAGCGTGGTACGGGATCGCTACGAGTACAGCATTACGGTGCCACAAGTATCCAGTTAGTACCACATGGTGAAAGAAACAACGCGGCTGCCGATCAAGGTCAAATTTTGTCTGGTGTGCGTACGGCGGCCAGGTGAGGCCAGCCGTGATAGTTTTATTGGTATCGGGGAGAGGCCCCGCAACCGTACGGGTGGCCAACCGGCTATTCGTGTGTGATAACGGCACATCAAGCCGCAACGGTCCGGGTGGGGGCACCTGTGGCATGACGGCCGCTCAAGGCCGCAACATTTTTTATTTTTCTATATAATTAAGGTACGATTTTTTTTTTGATTTTTTAATTTTTAAATTTTATTATTTCTTTTTAAATTTTTTATTAAATTCAATTTTTATATTTTGTAATCGAGCGCCGCACAGCGGGTGCACGCTCGGTACACATTGGTCTCTCTCTCTCGTTTTCTTATCGTGGTACGGGTGGAGGGGATACTGTTTATTTGATTCTTCTGGGAAGTTGTTTCTTTTCGTTTTTTTTATTTTTTTTTCATATATAAAATGAATTATTAAATTTTCCGGTTAGGTATGTTCCGACGAGTTTCGGCGGAACATCCGGTTTAATTATTATTTGCGGTTTATTTTTATTTAACTTTCTGTATGATCACAGTGTAAGCCAGGAGCCCGGCATGCCTCAAACCCCACGACCTTAGCACTTCTCCGCTGAGAACGTAGCCGGCAAAAATCACCGTGGAGGCCTCTGCATGCGCTTAGTGATAACTGCAGGTTGGCAGTAGCCAGCCTGTAACAGTGGCGCTCAAACTTATCGCGAATTTTATATTTTTGATTTTTTATGATGTGTAGCTTCATTCCCTTTGGCGTGCGTGTCCAGCGCCGAAACCAGTGTTCTGCACTGTTTGACTTCGCCTGGACGCGCACACCAAAGCCAGTCTCCCGGTTGACATTCCCCATCTTGGCAACAAACTCAAAACTCGTAAAATATGAATACCACCCGCAAAAATAAATCGGAGTACCGTGGATAAATTTGTGGCCCCGTAATAAGTTTAATAGTTGCAGGCCTCGATAAAATGCCACACCCGTTGATAATATTCGAGGTAGGTGCAGTTGTAATAACAATCGCGTTACCCGCGGATTAGTTGCAGGGCTCGATAAAATGTCACACCCGTTGATAATATTCGAGGTAGATGCCGTTAAGTTTTAACACGTAACGAAATAGGAAAACAATACTATTTATTTAGTTTTATTTTTTTTCCAAAAATCACATGTAACTCAGTTTTATTTGTAGCCAACTCTTGTTTTTATTTTAAATATATAAAAAAAATATTATATTTCTTAAAACTATTTTCTTGGCTTTTTGTGTATTTCACTTAAACCATACAATAATAGTATATCTTGATTAATTCACTTAATTAAATTAAAGTGTAACATCCAAAAAAACTAAAACTTCAGATTATACCACCAAAAAAACTTTTTTTTATCCAACCAAAAATAAAACTTGTTTTTAATGACAACCAAAACTCGAATTATCCAAAACTCTAAACTCTACCGACTAAAGCCTAGTACTCAGTTCGATTTCACGTGAAATTTCCATACGATTTTACCAAAGTAAAATTAGAAATGAAAAATTTCATTTCTGTTTTTGTTTTGTAGTACTCAGTTCTCCAACGAAAAAACCAAGTGTGTTCAATACATCAAAGATGGCGCGCATAAACTCTCCAAATTATTTTCATGTGAAAATAATGTCTCGGGACATTATTTTCACGCGAAATTTTGACATTTGTTTGTTTTTGGCAAAAAACAAATTTTTTAAGACCACAAATTCATAAATTTTAATTAAAGTCAATTTAATTTAATTATTTACGTAAAATAAAGAAATTAATTTATGCATGTTTACAAATCTATCCGTTAAAATTAAAAATTCTCTAAACAAACTTTCATTTCTATTTCACGCGAAAATAAATAGATTTTTGGAGACCACGTTAAAATTTCATTTCACTTTGAACTGAGTACTAAGCTTAACTCAAAACAAAATTCTCACGCCGCACAAACGACGCGCAAAACATTCCAGAAGAATTGTCTTTCTTCTCTGTTTCGCGTTTACATCAATTCGCATTGATGTAAACGAGAGGCATATACACACATTACACACACACTCAATGCGCATTGTTCTCTCTTTCTCACATTTTCGTTCAATACCAACCGAACAAACAAAAACATACGAGAATTCATCTACCATGGACCGCGTTCAGACATCAAAACCACGGAGGCAAGAAACCTGGCGTAAAATAGATACTCGAAAATCTAAAAATGGGGATGTCATGCGTAAAACGGATATTAGGTCTTGTTACAGACAACACAGTCGTAACAAGTGTATGTAAACATGACAATTTTTAAGGCAAAGTTTTTATGAATAAATTGTTACTATAAATTGTTATAAATTGTGAATGTAAGGTAAGATTCATACTTTTATTTCTTCGTTGGTATTTGTTACCACCTATGGCTGATGTCACACTAGGGTAACTGGAATCCGGCAACTTCTTCGTTTGTTTCCCCTTTACTAATAAAATCAAAATTCAGTGTGGATACGCACTATCATTGAAAAAATTAAGTTCCCCCAAAGTCACGATATCACCCATGCTACACTCGATTTTGGTTTCTGGTTTCAAATTAAGTCGCAATAAATTTTAATTTTTAATTTAAAACCTTATTTTATATTAAAACATCAATTTTTTTGTATTGTTTTATTCTGCTCTCAAAAATAAAATTTATACAAAAATCTACATCTCAAAATGCCATTAAATTTTTTTATTTTTATTTCTATTTTTGCATTTTGGATTTACTGAAAAATTTAATGACGCGGTTAAAATGGATTTTGTAGGTAAAAGGGAAAAGAAAAGATGATGTAGATTTTTATTTAAATTTCATTTTTGAGAGAACAGAATAAAACAATACAAAATAAGTTGGTGTTTTAATATAAAATAAGGGTTTAAATTAAAAATAAAAATTTATTGCGACTTAGTTTGAAACCAGGAACCAAAATCATGTGTAGCATGGGTGTTTGAGTCGCTCAAGTGACGTTCTTTCTAACAAAACAGATTATATTAAGATCAAAAGATTTGATTTAAATCAAGTCTTGACATTCTATCTAACACAAAAATGTGAGATGAATCAAATCTATATTTTTTGATAGATTTGATCTTTTTTCGATTTGATCGACACTACCACCACCAAATATTATAAGTGCGCAATTTTTATAATTTGTTATTTAAGTATTTTTTTTTGCTGTGTACAAGTTTGTTTTGTTTAAATTAATAAATTAAAGAAATCAATAACCATATTCAATTTTCATTTTTAATTTTAAACCCTTATTTTAAATTAAATCATTAAATTTTTTTGTCTTGTTTAATTGTTTTCTCTCGAAAATAAAATTTAAACAAAAATGTTCATCTCAAAAATGTCCGTAAATTTTTTTTGTTTTCTTTTCAATTTTTTTCATTTCGAATTCACGGTCAAAATTTTTACGTCGCAGCTGCGTAATAAAATTTTTGTCCGTGAATCCGAAATGAAAAAAATTGAAATGAAAATAAAAAAATTTAGGGACATTTTTAAAATGTAGATTTTTGTTTAAATTTTATTTTCGAGAGAAAAGAATAAAACAAGACAAAAAAATTTAATGATTTAATTTAAAATAAGGGTTTAAAATTAAAAATGAAAATCTATTGCGCAATAGTTTGAATCCAGAAACCAAAATTGTGTGTAGCATAGCTGTACCGAAAGAAAAGAAACAATTTACAAAAGCAGCCATGCTACACTAAAATTAATTTCTGGTTTCAAACTAAGTCGCAATAGATTTTTATTGTTAATTTAATCCTTTATTTTAAATTAAAACACCAATTTTTTTGGATTGTTTTATTCTGTTCTCTCGGAAATAAAATTTAAACAAAAATCTACATTTCAAAAATGTCCTTAAATTATTTTATTTTCATTTCTGTTTTTTCATTTCGGACTCAAGGACAAAAATTAAATGTCGCAGCTGCAACATAAAATTTTTGACCTTGATTCCGAAATGAAAAAATTGAAATGAAAATAAAAAAATTAAGGGACGTTTTTGAGATATAGATTTTTGTTTAAAGTTTATTTTCTAGAGAACAGAATAAAACAATACAAAAAAATTGGTGTTTTAATATAAAATAAGAGATTAAATTAAAAATAAAAATCTATTGCGCAGTAGTTTCAAACCAGAAACCAAAGACGTGAGTAGCATAGCTGAATCCACCATTGCCTATAAACAAAATTTAGTTTATTGGCAGGGGGGAAAGAAGAGAAGAAATTTTTGGTTGAATCACAACTCATGTAAACTGACGGAATGGGTTATACACTCAAACCAGTTTATTTATTTTATATAATTGTACTTAATAAACACATTTTATTAAAAACTTGTTTTTTATTTCATTTTATTTTAAATTGCGAAATAAAAAACAAGTGTTTAATAAAATGTGTTTATTAAGTATAAGTGTGTTTCGCCAAGTGCCTAGGGCAAATAGCGTAAAAAGTATTATATAATTGTATTTACGAGTTATGCACTTACACATTTTTGCGATGCGTATATTTTTCCACTTCTAATTTTTTTGTATAGCCGAATCAACCGTTCTACATTTAGTCTCATACACCCAGGCTACACGATAACTTGGTTTCTGGTTTCAAACTAAGTCGCAACAGATTCTCATTTTTAATTTAAACCCCTATTTTATATTAAAACACCAAACTTGTTTTTCTTATCCTATTCTGTTCTCTCGAAAACAAAATTTAAACAAAAATCTACATCTGAAAATTGTCCTTAAATTGTTTTATTTTCATGTTTACTTTCTCATTTTTTACATCAAATTTTTGTCCATGAATCGGAAATGAAAAAATTGAAATGAAAATAAAAAAAATTAAGGACACTTCTGAGATGCAGACCCCTGTCCAAATCCCACTTTCGAGAGAACAAAAAAAAACCAGACAAAAAAACTTGGTGTTCCAATACAAAACAAGGGTTGAAACAGTCAGACTTCTACTTGCGTAGAAACAATTCTGATTCATAGAATTTTGCCGTCATCTGTTATGTACCCCATGCGGCGTCGGTTCCCGCAGCTCAAGCCGGCAGAGGGGAACAGTGTGGGTTTCGGGGTACTCAGACTACGGCCTAGATTACCGCATATATTGAATAATAAAAAAAAGAGTGAAAAGACAGCATAATGCATGCCATCAAATGGTGGGTATAGAGATGAGATATTGGGACCCGGACCCAATAGGTGTTGAAGTATACTCCAACGATGTTCTGGGCTATTAAGCCGTGGTTGTTAATTAATTTAGGGTAGCATTATTACCCAACAAAAATTTTTAAAGGTAATTTTTAATTTATTTTGGCCTACGGCCCTAGTGGTTAGTAAGTGTTTAGATCCTCAAAACGTTGTTGGTAGAAGGGTGTGCAATGCCTGAGGCACTGTTGCTTAAAAATCACCCGTCCCTTTTTCCAGAGGGACAACCAACGTACGCTTTGCGGATCGGTACCGCTTGGATTAGTATGTTGTGAGATTATTAATTTTTTTCCTTTTTTTATACTTACCAAATAGCCGGGCTGCTACTGCTGACTTCCAAAAGTTCAAATAATCGAATAACGATCTCAGCTAGTCAGCTTACAAACACTCAAAACTAATTAAATCGCAACTAACACAGAATTTCTAATTAACTTCACAATTACGTTTATTGTTCTTAAAATACAATTAATTTTTTTCAAAGAAAGAAATTCGCTTAATTTATTTTATCAAAAAAAACCGAAAATAGAAGTCTTAAGCTAATTTTAAGCTAAGCACTTGACTACAACCTCAAGACTCCAAACCACTAATAAAACTCTGACTGACTTACAAAAAAACCAATAAAATTGACCAAAACTAACAAAAGACTGACCCCTTACCAAAATTTTGGTACGATTTATACATATTACTTGGTTGAGGCGGTAGGGGAAAATTTTCAGTACAAAATGTACTACTCTATCAACCAAATATAATTATTTCTGCCATATTGGCAAAATGTATAGCTACCGCCCCTTTAAAAGTGTTATAAAATAAACACTTGGAGAATTATATGTGCCATGAAAATTGCAACGTTTTAAATTCCTTAGGTCGTTTGCTTAACTCTAAAGTAGAACGTTTGCTTTTCGTGTACACAATCAAAACAGATGGATATGTAGTCCAATTACAAAACATTTATTTATGTTTGCTCATTTGCATTATATACTTTCTACGTTATATTATGAATGAGTGACGTAGCTGCGATTGGATAACGTACACAAAAGAAAATATTTTTATATTTGCTGTATTGCACCTCATACCAATTTTTAGGTATATAAATGCAACAGCAATCAAAAAGAAAATTAAATAATTCCGCATGACTCAGTATTTGATGAATTTTGGTGAAGATGGAATCTCCAAAATCATGGTGAAATTACCTTGATACCAGGGAAGATACAGTGGATTTGGGTATTTGAATTGGTAACGGAATAAATTTCGTTACAGCGTGGGGAAAACCCAATCCCTGAGATGAAAAGAGATCTCATGCTCTATTTGGAAAAGGTCCGATGGAATAGGGTCATTAAATTTTGGCAGTCCAACGTGGGGAACCCCCACACCCTGAGTTGTCTCGAGCCGGGCAACACGTTTCCTTTTTATTCGCTGATGTAGGATAATACCATGTCCTGTCTCTGTTTACTAGTGCGTAACGAAAATGAGGTTCAATGTAAATAGAACTGCCCTCATGCCTTACAGGTAACGGTATGATATTGTAAATCTGGAATTCTTCTCCTTGAACCAGTGGAATCCGGACCTCACAGATTATTTGTTCCTTTATTATTGCAGCTTTTGTTTCCAACAGTTTATATACTTCTATCCAATGAGCTTCAAAACTAGGGACCCGTTCATCTCTAGTAAGGTCTAACACTTTGGTTTGCTGCTGTATGAACTTCTGCATCTTGATTGTTCCTGTAGCTAACCCTTCGATCTGCTCGCTGTACATTTGAGCATCTCTCTGGTTCAATACCCCGAACAGATCCCCAAATATATTCCCAACGAAATCTAGCGGTGCACGGCGTACCCTTGATGCATGTGGCTTGAACAGCTCATTATTGTCTTCTACTTGGTTTACTAAGTGCGATATGGGTTCTAGTAGTTCCTTGCAATTTTGTATATAATTGGAACCATTTGACTTGTTCTCACATCTTAGCTGGAGCTGGGCGAAAGTTTGCTCTTGATACCTCCATTCATGCCAGTATTCAGAGAGGTTGAAATATAAGATGAATTTCCACTCACTAGTTGATACTACCGATTTCCCTATCTCCGAGAAGTAAATACCTGGGTCGGTTTGGAATTTGTCGAACTGCAGTTGCCCCTCTGTTACACTTACTACCAGGAATATACTCAACCACAAACCCAAAATAGTCATTTTCTAAAAAAAAATAATAACTCTCTTTCAATATTATTTATATTCCCCTTTTTTTCTAATCCTTTAATCCTTAACTTAACCTACCAATATCAGTTATTATTGATGGCGCTACCTCAATCCCACTTTCGTTAACTATCTGAATGGGGTTGAGCTAACCTCATTCTCTACCTAAACTTAATACTATACATTCCTAATAACTATTGCCCTAACTAATGTCGCTGGTAAATTCATAACAAGCGCGGTTACCAGCCTTCACTTTCCCATTACTTCACCTATGTTAACCCCTGAACTTATATTGATGGACTAATGGGAAAGTGTAATATATATCCGTATCTTTCTTTATTGAACGCTGCCCTCATATATCGGGCTTATGGACAGAAACTCTAGGTTCGGACCATTAGTGCCCCCTTTAGCTTCCCTTCGTCTCTCTCTTCTCTGTTGTGTCCGTAATTTTTGCTGTTGTCGGAGTCCTTTCAACCTGGCCACCCACTTAGCTTCGTCTTTAGGCACACACGTTTTAAGGATTCTATTTGCATCTTTGATCTGCTTCCTTAATTCTACCCCCACTCCACCTCTGTATTTCGCCCTCTCTTTAGTCACTGGTGAGTGATCTTTTTCGAGGACCTTGGGGAAACAACCACCCATATGACTTCTTTTCCGATACTCCTCTAGAGATATCACTGTCTTTGTTTTTGACGTTCCTGCCGCTGGCTTTTCGGTTTGCGGTAAATGTATAGTCTTCATGTTATGGCTATCCATCTTAGGAAAGACGTCTACAAATAAACAAAAAAAAAATCACATGGTGACTTCTCCTTCTCCTCCTTTTTCTTTCTTGTAGCAGTGCTTGATCATGTACTTTCTGTTTGGGCTTACTTTAGGTCTTCGACAATGTCTTTAGCATGGAAAACTCCTAATATTTTGCCTTTTTCATTCACCAGCTCGTATGCTACACGCCCTACTCGCTTATGGACTTTTGCTGGAATAAATTTCTTATCCAGTTTTGCAGAGTAGTATTGGGCTGCATTACTTTGGGCAAAATTACGCACGTATACCTTTTGATCTATACTTAATATACGGTCAGTGGACCTCAAATTGTACCGATGAGTCACTTTGTTATGTGCTTGACGAAGATTATGCAAAACCAACTCTCGTGCCAGAGCCAATCGGTCATCCTTGGTGTTTACCGTGAAGGTTCCAATCGCATGATCTCCCAGTAATCTAAGTAACTCGTATTGAGACCCATGATTTATGGTATGTTGTCCGAATACTAAGTAAGAAGGAGCAAATTCCGTAGAGGAGTGGGATGTATTACGTAAAGCACTCGCAATCTGAGCAAGGTGTTCATCCCATGTTCGCTGATCTTCCTTAAGATAAGCGCGGATCGCTGCTAGTATAGACCTATTAACGCGCTCAGATGCATTGGCTTGCGGAGAGTACACTCTAGTAAAAATATGTTTGACGCCCCAGGTTACTAAGAAGTTTCCGAAGAGGTTGGATTTAAACTGCTTTCCGTTATCAGTATGAATCGTTTCTGGTACTGAATAGACTGGAAACACTTCTTTCTCCAAATAATCTACTACTCTGCCTGCCGTCGCATCACATAGGGGTTTCAGTAGGACAAATTTGGAATAATGATCCAAGACTATGAGGATGTGTGTATTTCCACTCTTGGACCTAGGGTACGGTCCTAGAAAGTCTAAGTACAATTTTTGGAATGGTCTCTCATACTCTTGGTATTTACCCATTTTAGGCCTTAAAACTGAGTTTGCTGCTTTTGTCATCTTACACATGTGGCACTGTCTGATGTAGTTCTTTGTGTCTTTCACAAGCGTCGGCCAATAGAAACTCCGCCGAAGGAATTCAATCATCTTTCCTGTGCCCATGTGTGCTGGCAGAGATGGTTCATGCGCAAAACTTTGTGTGTCAGGCTTTCGGGGATCCAGAGCTTCCAACTAGGTACATCTGTTTTGAGGTATAAATCTTTAGTGGGTTTGTGAATAAGCAGTTTCCCATTCACTATCTTAAGATCCTCTGGCACAGGCTTCATACTCAAGATAGTGTTGAGTAAATTTGTGTAGTCTGGTCCGGTAAAATCAGGTGTCTGTAGATCTAGTTGCAGTAGTTCACTAAAAGAATCGTATGCCTGTACTTCCTCTGTATATATGCGTGATAGTGCATCAGGAACCACGTTCTGTGTACCCTAACGGTATTCAATCTTAAAGTCATATCCTTGGAGTTTTAAACTCCAACGTGCCAATCGACCTGATAAATCAGTTTGATTAATCAACCATTGTAGACTAGCGTGATCCGATATTATTACGAATTGGTAGCCTTCAATATATGCCCTAAATTTTTTTACTCCCAAAACTGCTGCCAGACATTCTAGCTCCGTTATGCTGTAATTTCGCTGAGCCCCGTTTAGTTTGTGGGAGAAATATGCTATTGGGTGTTCTGTTCCTTCATCATCTTTTTGAAAGAGAACACAGCCTACCCCAGTTGTGGACGCATCTACTTGGATGTAGAACGTGCGATTGTAGTCAGGATGTTTGAGTACTGGTGCTGAAACTAGGTATGTTTTCAGTTGCTCAAAAGCGGTTTGTGCCTCCACATTCCACGTAATACCCTTTTTGCTCTTTAATAAGTCACTGATCGGAGCTGCCACCGAAGAAAAATTTGGTATGAACTTTCGGTACCATCCGCTCATTCCAAGGAACCGCCTGATTTGTTTGGTGGTAGTCGGGACTGGAAAATCCTTTATTGCTTTTACTTTGTCTGGATCTACTTTGATGCAGCCCTCTCCTATCACATGTCCTAAATACTTTAAATGTTTTAACACAAATTTGGACTTTTCGACATTGATAGTTAAGTTTGCAGCTCTTAAATGACCTGCTACAATTTTGAGTAACTGTATGTGTTCCTCAAATGTGGGAGAAGTGATAAGCAAATCATCCAAGTAGACAAACACCTGATCATGTAACTCATGTGGGATCACCTTGTGCATGAGCCGACACATGGTCTGGGCTGCATTGCACAGACCGAATGGCATAACTGTGAACTGGTACAGAGGCCTGCCCGGTACTGTAAATGCAGTTTTTGAACGCGATGCTGGATTAAGTGGTATTTGCCAAAACGCATCTTTAAGATCTAAGCTAGGGATATATTTGGTATCCCCTAATCTACCTAGAAGACCGTCAATTATAGGTAGAGGATACGCATCTTTAATCGTTACGCTATTTAGCTTCCTGGCGTCAAGACACAATCTGATTTTGCCATTACTCTTGCGTACCACTGCCATTGGGGAACTCTATGGGCTAGAAGATTATTCTATTACTCCTAGACTTAGCATTCGTTCAATCAGATGTGTTTTTCCCAGTCCCAAATCTTCAAATGATGGAAATTCTGATTTAATCCTTTCCAACAACTGTGACTGTGACCTAGTTAAAACATGTTGTTCAAGTCCATCTGGTTTTGTATCGCCAGTATCACTTACTGGCGGCATTATGATACCCAACTCAGCAACTGATATCTGCAGACCAAAAGTTTCCCAAAAATCAGTCCCTAAGTATAGACGTTGTGACAGAGAAGGTGCCACAAACAGTTTCAGTGGCTTAGTTTGGTCGTGGAATGTGATCGGGACGATGATATGCCCTATAATTTTCTCGGCTGACCCACTGGCGGTGTGTAACTGCGTTGTCATTGGCTGGTAAGCTAGTTTGCACATCTGCAGAAACTCTTCACTTCCATTTCCCAATACGCTAATATTAGCACCAGAATAAAGTAGTCCTTCAATTGACTGACCACCGATCCTGATACTGGCGTATGGTCTATTGTCTCGTCTAGTATGGATAACTGTTGAATTAATTCGCAAACTGTCTGTATATTTGTTCTGGTCTTTTCTGCAATATCCTACTCTTGGTTTGGTCTTGGAAAGTAACGCGATGTTTTAACCGGTCATTAATTTCACACACCTGCTCGTAGTAATCTTGGGGTTCATCCTGGGTTGTATACCAGCAGCTTCTATCTTCCGTATCCTCTTCTTCACACACCATTTCATGTACTTGTGGAGGTGGCATTTCAAAACTACCTTGTGCTCTAATCATTGGTCTATAATAATTACCATCGGGACCGTAACTTTTATTTTGGGGCATTAATCCCGCTTCTGGGTTATGACCTAGACGTTTCCACATTTCTTCAATAGAGCTACAACGACGTGCAAACTCACTTAAATTTCTGAAATTGCTCTCGTTATGCAGGGCCATTTGTAAACCTGGACGCATATTTCGCCTGAGGATCGTATAAATTGTATCATCAGAAACTACTTTGTTAGTTTGTAAGGTAATCCTATGAATGGCTTGGTAGAACTCTGGGAATGTTTCTCGGTGATATGCTTGCTTGCGATTATTGAGCATTCTCCGGACGTCATCATCAGTTTGACTTGACGCAAACCTAATCAACATTTCCTGGCGAAACATTTCCCATGACATACTGGGGTTTCTGTCTACAGATGTCCAAAACCAGTTTAGTACGTCTCCCTCTAGGCATAGGTCAGCTACGCCTACTAAATCATTTAAATGGATTGCTGCTCGTGCGGCGTGCCATTCCATCCGTACTAGGAATCTCTCGACAGTAAGTGGACTCTTGTGTCCCTCAAATCTCACCTTCCAGGTGCTTACTTCCCTTCTTAGTTTAGCATCTGTTGTTTTGTTTGTCAACGAGAAATCTTGTGCAATCAGTGATGATGTTTTTACTAATTGTCTTTGTTTCATTGAGGATATTTCAGGTACTTCCAAATCATTTGCAACAGGCTCTGGAGGCGCAAAGTCACCGTCTTGGTATGTCACCGTCTTGAGTATGGTTTCTTTTAAATTTCTAGGTTTAAAAAAACTCTGATCTAAGTCTCTTTCATTGTCGTCTTCCTCTGATGACTCCTCTGGTTGTTGAACAAGTCGTCGCCTAGTATTTATTTGGCTAATTTTTTTCTTGGGACGTTCAAACACTAACTGTTCTAATTGTTTTTTTGCTGCATCTGCTGTCAGTTGTTGTCCTTTCAGTTGAGCAATCAGAATGATCATTTGTCTCAACCCTTTAAGCCAACCCCCTGACAATCTATGGAAAGTTGCAGATGTGACACTTCGGTGCATCCTATCCTGAACGTGTTTTATTTTCATTGTCAAGCGAGGAAGTGGTGCTAGGTCAATTTCATCTCCTGTCACTAGGCCTAGCAGTTCACCTCGTATTGCCTGCAATTTCTTTAAACAAACCTCAGCCTCAGTTTGCGGTTGTTTGTGTGCAGCATTGTGGGCCTTTTGTGGTGCGAGACAGCTTTCCACTTGCTCCTCCTACATCTTGGCCAGAAGTACATTTTTGAGGTCTACTGATATCCCTCGCCTTGCATCTTCTCCCATTCCTCGTATCTCGAACTCTACTAGGAGTTCATCTTGATCTAGATACTCGATATTCATGATTTTATGTATAATTTAACTTCTCATAAACCAAACTCAAACGATTAGAACTAAATTATCCTGGACTTATTTTCCAGTTATGAAGCTAATCTAACAAACTTAGCGCTAAATCTTATCAGTTATATAATGTATATAGAAACAAAACAACCACGGTTTAATTATCCTCATCATGAAGTAAAGGATTCCACCTTTTTGGGTCAAATAGGATAAGGAAAGGAAAATGTATTTTAAATTTTGATGAATCTGTTTCATTATCTTCAATGTGGCAATGGGCTTCTAAACTCAATACGAGTGAACCTCATTGCAGTAGTAAATATGAAAATAGAATTCATTTAGGATACCTAATTGATCATTACCATGTTCTTGCTCTCTTAATCGCAATTGGCAGTCTTACTCTATTAACACAGAGGAGCTCAATTGCGTGAGATAACAAGCGCATCGTAATGTAAGTGAACCGAAGTTAGCGAGGCCTTTTAAATGATTAAGCGCTCAAACAACAGCTACTATTTTTATCAGTTAGGAACGATAATTCGCCGACTATCGTTGAGAATTTTCATGACATATGATATAATTACAATTAGCCTATGTCCGACCTCGTGGTCGATGCTCGTTCACTAGCAGAAAACTGAGTTGAACAGCTAAGTGTAAAATATTCTGAACGCGACTAAACTAAACTGGGTGGACTTGCATTCCTCATCCCGAAAGATGTAAGATAAAATTTGATCACGAAGTGGTGTAACATGCTCCAATGTTCCAGTACACCCTGTGTTTATCTATCTGTAACAATTAAAACATTTTGTAATAGATCATCCAATACTACGAAAGAAATTTTCATTTAACCCGTTTTTTTTGTTTGTTGTCGATGACACGAAATATGGATTTGTTGATTAAAAAAAAAAAAGTTAGTTAAAATCTTCCTGTGGCACGAATCGGTGCTTAAAAATAAATAAAAAAAATCGCTAAGTGTATCAGTGGTAGATACCCGTGAGTTAATCTGTGATAAAACAAAATATAAGCTTAAATAATATGCCATCGCGCATAATTAACTTTTATAGACTCAGTGTCTAAGTGATCTAATAACATAAAATTAGTATGATTATAAATAAACGATCGTAGGACATTACCTCAAGATCGCATAATTTAAAAAAAAAAAACGTATATGAATGAAAAAAAAAAACATTGATTTAAAAATGGTCGAAAGTTCTAGTGTGCTCAATTAGATCGTGTGATGTGAAAAAAATCGTGTTACATTGTAAAGACGTTATTTGCCTGATTAGTATACAAGCTCGAGTGATTTATCCGAGTAGTTTAAGCAAAATTTTTGATGGTGGAATTTATTGATGTTAATTTGGACTAGTAATTAACTATCATTTTATGTATAAGTAATTGTAGTTTATATTATTAAAAAAATAATATCCAAATAACTTTAAGTGTATGAGCAACTGTTAATTGCATTACTTATTTAAAAGTGGTTTCTTAAGGTGGTGTTGGAAACACTCCTGTGCAAGGACATTTGTTATACCACGCCGTTCGTCCACCTCTACCGTGTTGATAATAAAACCATAATAATAATTAAACATAAATATATATATAACCAAAATTATTAATAGTATTCATAATAATAATTGTAATTAAAAATTGTATAAAAATCATCCCGCTTAATACAATAATTTCGAGAAGCAGCTGATTAAAAGTATAATTACCAAATAATTGTGTTAACGGAATTTGAAGGAACAAATATAAATTTCCGTATAAATTGGTCGACCTTAACCAAATTAATATAATCAGTGTACTTACGTACAAATCGTACACGAATACGCTGGCCTATGCGTTTTTGGGGTAGTACTGTATGAAATATCTTCGAAGGCCGCAACTATTGGATACATTTTTAATGCAATTATAGTGAGTTTTACACCATCTACAATTTATTAATAATTATTATTACAAACTAGTATAACTATTATAATTAATTCTTTTAATTAATTTCAAAATTTAGAAAATAGTTTTTTTTGATAATTACAATCGATTTTTTTTTCTTAATTAAGTTATAATTAATATAAGTAGATAAGGTACGCGTACTTAGGGTTTTTTTTCATGTATAAATTTTATTATAATGTTAAGCACATTAACATCAACAATAATTGTACCTCAAAAATCCGAATGAGCAATTTAAATACAACTGTTAAATTTAATTTCTATTTTCAAATATCAAATAGTTTTTCTTTAATTTTCTTTCATTCATTTGTTGTTGTTTTCTGAAAACATGAACCCTTAAAGAATTTTTATTGTGTGTGAGTGGATTATGATTCAAGGTAAGTAGTCGTAAGTTGTGCAGTTCAAGTCAGTACTCAAATTTTACTTTAACGTCATCAAGCAAGCAGTGGACCACATGGTAACAAACAGTAATATTATTACACCCACGACTAAGACACCTTTGCGATTGAGCTAGCGGCAAAATATGACAACGTTAACCATGCCACTGAAATCTTTTATGTTTAACGGACATTAGTTCAGCTGGCGTTCGTTACATAATGGCGCCCAAGCACACACCTTACGGAGCAATTTCCATAATCATATAATGTTTTATTTTAGCAGCAGGGTCACATGTTAAAATGACAACATATTTCTCCATTTTTGGATTTGAATTACTGTAAGTCATGATAACATTTGATTACCTTGTCGTTTAAAAGTAAATCATATTTATTAACATCGTTCATTTTATTTTATCTAGAAACAATTACTATCTGATTTACATCGACTTCTACTATTTGTATTGGAATTCGATTGTAGACCGGACTATTGACGATTGAATTCTAATTATTTAAAATTGGGATAAATAGATTGGATATTCGAATGTTTTCCACTTTAGTGTTTGATTAATCATTTCTAACTATCCAAAATACTTTACCTATGATTAGGATTTTCTTATTATTATTATTTTTTTTAAATCGTTGATAATTAAATGATGACCGGCGTAGCTTACGACTGCTTCATGATCAGAATCCACCCACACACGCACATTAGAATATTATTGAAGATTTATTTGTTTCACAGCGCACTAACTCATAAAATTATTTATTTCATTCTATATTTATTTAATTATAAAATCATTAGTTTCGTATCAGTCAACAAATCAAAAAAAAAAAAAAAAAAAAAAAAATTTCTTTTGTTTTCTACTGATTTGAAAATTATTTATTTTTTTCCCATCTCTAATTTTCTTTAATTTCATTTTATTACTTGAAAGTTATTCTGTAAATTTGAATTTAAACAACGCTTTCTGAATTTGTTTCTCAAGATGGATGCAAATTTTCTCGACCCCGATGAGTTCGAAATTGAGTGTACTGTACGACACTTAAAAGATACTCCACTTGAAAATTTTAATGCCTTACAACAATCATTCCAACAAGAAGCGTTACATAAACCGCTTAAACCAGCGCAAGCACATAGCGCAGCGAAAAAACGCCCAAATGACGAGATTAAATTATGTACCAATAAACTAATCGAACATCAAAGGTTCCTATCAAACATCAAGGATGTCAGTCAATTTAAGGAAAAATATGCGAATTGCACTAAAACTAGAATATTGCACGTCATTGAGAGACTTCACCGATTATCCACTAGTAGTCGTCGTTATAAACAGGATTGCTTACGCTTGAAGGACACGGGAGAGAATCTACTGTCAAAACTAACAGCTTTACTCGAAACTGATGAAGGGGAAGATCTTAATAAAACCATTGCCGAAATTAATAAGAAAATTGATCTGCCTCAAGACGAGTATATTACGTCAGATGAGGAAGTAGGCAATATGACGTCAAACGAACAGTCACCACCCGAATCGAATGAGAGTTCAAAGTTTGAAAACCATCAGAACACGAGTGAGACGGAATCCGATGGCGAAGCATCTCAATCCAACGCAAAACATTCCACACCAAAGCAACCAATAGGAGGAAAACAACCAGATGGTTCCCGAACAAAAACGACAGCAAGTAGTGACGAGTGTTCAACAAAATCTAAGGTGAACCATATTAGCAGATGGAAAATTTCATTTAGTGGAGAATCCGAAGGTTTATCTGTAGAACGCTTTTTATTCCGAGTTGAACATTATGCCATGACGTACAACACCACAGATGCAGCGTTAGTAGCTGAGATCGGAGTCTTATTAACGGGGGCCACAGCTAATTGGTATTGGTGTAATATTGAAAGAAAACCAGATATTAATTGGAAGGAATTGAAACGAGATTTCTTGGAAAGATTTCAAGATCGAAGAACCGATCATGATGTCCGACGGGCTATGGAGTCCAGAAAACAAAAGCCAAAAGAATCGTTTCGTGATTTTTATAATGATATCCTCCCAATATCATTGCAATTTAGATGTCCGCTTAACGATTCCGATATTTTACATTTATTACGACGTAACATGAGATCCGGATTGCAAGTAGTAATGGCCGATAAGGATATTAGTTCAATCGCAGAGCTCGTGCGAAGATGTTTAGCAATTGAAGATGCTTGGAAACGCACGGGTTACGAACCGGAGTTAATATGTTCTCGCAGGACTATTCAAGAGTATACTTATAACGAACCGTCAAGCAGTGTATCAACAGAACATTCTGAACCTGGCCATAGTTTATGTGCAATACAATCAAACGGAAATTATCAGCAGAACCTTAAGTTACCTTTTCGATCGAACGGTACCGATTTACGCTCGTCAGATGGAAATAATCTCATGATATGTTGGAATTGTTTAGACATAGGGCACACTTTTAAATTTTGCCCCAGGGATATTTCGCATAGATTTTGCTTTGGATGTGGTCGTGCAGGTATACTCATGCGTAATTGCTTTAGATGCTCGGGAAACAGCACAACGAGGTATCGAGTTCCTGGGAATACGGCACCTCGGTTTGTGAATATTCCCAGACCAAAAATAGAGGATACGATGAGAAAGCCCGAAGTTCCTCACAAATCGTCCAATCTACCTCCAATCAAGGAGTAGACCCATTTATTACGTCCATTAAACCTACTAAGACTAAAACTTACCTGACACGCCCAGTTTACACTAACGAATTCGACATAAAATTTCCGAAAAATATTCAACCTACTCTGATCATCCAGATGAAAAGACGAAATCGTACTCGTCAATACTTCCAAAATAAACGCATATTACGAAATATCATTTCTGAGACCTATAATTCTGATTCTATCCATTCATCAGTTGATGCTCGACCATATGTCGATTTAACTGTTAATGGCATTCCTTATCGAGGGTTACTTGATAGCGGTGCCACGATAACCGCACTAGGTTCTGGGAGCGAAGCTTTTCTAAATGATCCTCGAGTTAAGGTGCATTTTTTGTCCTCGACTGTTAGCACTGCTTCAGGCGACTCAGAAAGAGTAATAGGTCATATTTATGCCAAGATAAGTTACAATAATTTAGTCAAGGTCATGAGAATCCACATAATACCTACCCTTACACAAAAGCTTTATCTAGGCATTGACTTTTGGAAAAATTTTAATCTACAAATTATTCCTAAGTCTATTTCCGAAGTAGATGACCAGGAATTTCAGAAGAACCCTGAAAATGCTTTGAAACATGACCTAACCGTTCAACAATCGGAACAACTGGATAGGATTATACATAATTTTCCTTCGTTTGATGCCCTCGGTCTTGGTCGTACCAATCTTTTGATGCATCACATCGACGTTGGGTTGGCTAAACCAATAAAACAGCGGCACTATGCTGTCTCTCCAGCTGTCCAAAAATCTCTTTATCAAGAATTGGATCGAATGTTATCTCTCGGGGTAATTGAGGAGTCAAACAGTGCTTGGAGTTCCCCGGTGACATTAGCACGAAAGTCCAACGGCAAAGTTCGAATGTGCCTAGATGCCCGTAGACTGAACGAGGTTACGATCAGAGACGCGTATCCGTTGCCCATCATTGACGGACTCTTAAGTCGGCTGGATCGAACCAGATTCATCTCAAGCATTGACTTGAAAGATGCATTCTGGCAGATCCCGCTGGCTCAAGAGTCCCGAGACAAGACAGCGTTTACCGTCCCTGGTCGGCCCTTGTATCAGTTTACGGTCATGCCATTCGGGCTTTGCAATGCGCCGCAAACGATGTGTAGGTTAATGCACCGGGTTATACCGCATCAACTTCATGAACAAGTGTTTGTATATTTAGATGACCTCCTCATTACTTCCGAAGATTTCAACGAACATTTAAAATTACTAGAACTGGTTGCGTCACTACTTCAAAAAGCAGGACTTACCGTAAACTTACAAAAGAGTAAATTCCTTTTAAAAGAGATCCGATATTTGGGCTATGTGGTAGGCGACGGTTGTCTCCGAGTCGACCAAGAAAAAGTAAAAGCTATCGTAGATCTCCCAGTGCCCAACACAGTGAAAAAGGTTCGCAGATTTCTAGGTATGTCAGGGTGGTATAGGAGGTTTATTCCTTCCTATGCTACCATGGCGGCACCCCTATCCGATCTTCTTAAAAAGGGCAATAAATTTATTTGGAGTCAGCAAAGTCAAGCGGCCTTTGAAAAATTAAAAATCGCATTATCGTCGGCACCCGTATTAACGCATCCAAATTTTAATCGGCCGTTTTTTATCCAATGCGATGCCAGCGCGACGGGCGTGGGAAGTGTCCTCTTTCAGCGAGATGATGATGGAGGCGAGCACCCTATCGCATACATGTTGCAGAAACTTAACGCAGCACAGCGGAACTACTCCATAACGGAATTGGAATGCCTGGCCGCTGTGCTCAGCGTAAAGAAGTTTCGGGCGTATATCGAGGGGTACTCATTTACCATCATCACCGACCATGCAAGTCTCAAATGGCTCATAGAGCAAAAAGATTTAGCTGGTCGGCTTGCGCGATGGAGCCTTAAGCTCCAAGGTTTCCAATTTAATATAGAACACCGTAAAGGAGCGCAGAACGTTGTGCCAGATACATTGTCACGTGCTTTTATAGAAAGTTTACAACATCTTACAAATAATTCTGTGCTACATGTTAACCTTAATGCCCCCGAGTTCCAAGAGAAAGAGTACACAAGTCTGATCGATTAAATCGAAAAATCGCCTGAAAAATATTTGAATTTGCGAGTGAGAGATAATAAAATATACGCTAATCCGTCAAATTGTTCTGATGAAAGTTGTACCGAAATTCCAACATGGAAACTCTACATACCCAACCTGTTGACTGAGAATCTCGTGTCTTTAGCTCATGATCCCCCTTCATCCTCGCATGTTGGGGTTTCTAAAACGTTAGAACGTTTACAACGTCTGTACTACTGGCCTAGTATGGCTGCTCAAGTTCGCAACTACGTGAAGAATTGTCAGATTTGTAAGCAAACAAAGGCTCCGAACCGATCAACACAGCCTATGATGGGAAAGCCAATAATCGCTTCTCGCCCGATGCAGCGGCTTTATATGGATTTCTTAGGGCCATACCCACGGTCTAAGAACGGAAACGCATACCTTCTAATTGTTCTGGATATGTTTACGAAGTATATTTTCATTAAGCCGTTAAGAAATGCCTTGGCGACTGATGTTTGCAATTTTCTTGAGAAAGACATATTTATGCCTTTCTCGGTCCCCGAAGTTATAACATCCGACAACGCAACTCAATTCAATTCGCTTTGTTTGAAATCATTATTAAACAAATATGGCGTAAAGCATATAATGACACCAAAGTATTCACCTCAGTGTAACGCGTCGGAACGAGTTAATCGCTCGATACTGAATGCAATCCGCGCTTACATCAAAGAGGATCATAGAACGTGGGACATTCATTTACATGAAATCGTTTTTGCTCTCCGAAACGTAAAACACAATTCTACGCAATTTTCCCCACATTTTCTAATGTTTGGGCAGCACCTAATTTCACATGGAAACGAATATCAACTTTTACGTGACCTAAATCAAATTAGCAATGGTGAAATTAGCGTTGATTCAAAACAGAACCGTTTAAGTATATGCCAACAAAAGGTGTTATCGAATCTCAAAGAAGCCCAGAAACGAAGTGAACATACATATAATTTAAGAAGCCGAAACCGGGTAATATCCGTGGGTTCGACTGTTCAAGTGCGAAATTTTTGCCAAAGTGACAAAGCAAAATTTTACTCAGCAAAGTTGGCTCCATAATTCGTCGAAGCCAAGGTGTTGCGAAAAGTTGGGTCTGTTGCTTATGAGCTTTGCCGTCCCGATGGGAAACTTCTAGGCATATATCATGCAAAGGACATACTAACTTGATGCTAAAATCAAAAAAATTTTATTCATGTTTTGTTTTGCCCGGCTTCTGAGACACTCAGCGGTCGATGAGTACGTCCCCACGATCTGTAACATGCTCCAATGTTCCAGTACACTCTGTGTTTATCTATCTGTAACAATTAAAACATTTTGTAATAGATCATCCAATACTACGAAAGAAATTTTCATTTAACCCGTTTTTTTTGTTTGTTGTCGATGACACGAAATATGGATTTGTTGATTAAAAAAAAAAGTTAGTTAAAATCTTCCTGTGGCACGAATCGGTGCTTAAAAATAAATAAAAAAAATCGCTAAGTGTATCAGTGGTAGATACCCGTGAGTTAATCTGTGATAAAACAAAATATAAGCTTAAATAATATGCCATCGCGCATAATTAACTTTTATAGACTCAGTGTCTAAGTGATCTAATAACATAAAATTAGTATGATTATAAATAAACGATCGTAGGACATTACCTCAAGATCGCATAATTTAAAAAAAAAAAACGTATATGAATGAAAAAAAAAACATTGATTTAAAAATGGTCGAAAGTTCTAGTGTGCTCAATTAGATCGCGTGATGTGAAAAAAATCGTGTTACATTGTAAAGACGTTATTTGCCTGATTAGTATACAAGCTCGAGTGATTTATCCGAGTAGTTTAAGCAAAATTTTTGATGGTGGAATTTATTGATGTTAATTTGGACTAGTAATTAACTATCATTTTATGTATAAGTAATTGTAGTTTATATTATTAAAAAAATAATATCCAAATAACTTTAAGTGTATGAGCAACTGTTAATTGCATTACTTATTTAAAAGTGGTTTCTTAAGGTGGTGTTGGAAACACTCCTGTGCAAGGACATTTGTTATACCACGCCGTTCGTCCACCTCTACCGTGTTGATAATAAAACCATAATAATAATTAAACATAAATATATATATAACCAAAATTATTAATAGTATTCATAATAATAATTGTAATTAAAAATTGTATAAAAATCATCCCGCTTAATACAATAATTTCGAGAAGCAACTGATTAAAAGTATAATTACCAAATAATTGTGTTAACGGAATTTGAAGGAACAAATATAAATTTCCGTATAAATTGGTCGACCTTAACCAAATTAATATAATCAGTGTACTTACGTACAAATCGTACACGAATACGCTGGCCTATGCGTTTTTGGGGTAGTACTGTATGAAATATCTTCGAAGGCCGCAACTATTGGATACATTTTTAATGCAATTATAGTGAGTTTTACACCATCTACAATTTATTAATAATTATTATTACAAACTAGTATAACTATTATAATTAATTCTTTTAATTAATTTCAAAATTTAGAAAATAGTTTTTTTTGATAATTACAATCGATTTTTTTTTCTTAATTAAGTTATAATTAATATAAGTAGATAAGGTACGCGTACTTAGGGTTTTTTTTTCTTGTATAAATTTTATTATAATGTTAAGCACATTAACATCAACAATAATTGTACCTCAAAAATCCGAATGAGCAATTTAAATACAACTGTTAAATTTAATTTCTATTTTCAAATATCAAATAGTTTTTCTTTAATTTTCTTTCATTCATTTGTTGTTGTTTTCTGAAAACATGAACCCTTAAAGAATTTTTATTGTGTGTGAGTGGATTATGATTCAAGGTAAGTAGTCGTAAGTTGTGCAGTTCAAGTCAGTACTCAAATTTTACTTTAACGTCATCAAGCAAGCAGTGGACCACATGGTAACAAACAGTAATATTATTACACCCACGACTAAGACACCTTTGCGATTGAGCTAGCGGCAAAATATGACAACGTTAACCATGCCACTGAAATCTTTTATGTTTAACGGACATTAGTTCACCTGGCGTTCGTTACAGTGGAAAAAAACGCAAAAGCTAACTTTATGTCAATTGTAGAAAATTAAAATTTTTCTCAAATAATAAATTTATCTTACGGCTCGTGGTAATTTCTTACCTATAGCCATAAAGATTTAACTGAGGAAGAGAAATTAAAAATTTAGGGTCAGTTCTGTTTTACTAACCAGAATATGGAATGGCACATTTGATAGCCTGAGAAATGAACAGCCCTTTATACCATCCTATAACTTTTCGGCAGGAAAGGGATATGCCCATTACCTCAGGGATCATGTCATTCTCCCTTACTGGTAAAATAAACCGAAACTGTCGATTGTACACGGTATCGAAAACCGTACAATCTGATAGTTAATATATGTATTCTGAAATTAAGCATCGTAAAAATGGCTCATCAAATTCCAGATGCTACCACGAATATCAGTTCATTCCCCGGAGTGCGGGTTGGGACAATGCCACAAATGAACTGATGAAACGAGGATCCAGTACTGGAACTCGACAATACGAAACCTTTTCCGTGTGTGTGTGACCCAACAACGCATCTGGCCAGGCATGCCACTAAGGCATGACCGCAGCCACACTCACACCAAAAATGTTTCTCCACTTTTTCATGTTCAATTATAGAACACATAATTTTAATGATTGTATAGAACACCACTAAAAAATGAAGCTCGTATAGAAACTTTAATTGATTTCGAACAGTTGTTTTGTCCCTTTGTTTGGGCGCCACTTGAAACAGTCAGACTTCTACTTGCGTAGAAACAATTCTGATTCCTAGAATTTTGCCGTCATCTGTTATGTACCCCATGCGGCGTCGGTTCCCGCAGCTCAAGCCGGCAGAGGGGAACATTGTGGGTTTCAGGGTACTCAGACTACGGCCTAGATTACCGCATATATTGAATAATAAAAAATAGAGTGAAAAGACAGCATAATGCATGCCATCAAATGGTGGGTATAGAGATGAGATATTGGGACCCGGACCCAATAGGTGTTGAAGTATACTCCAACGATTTTCTGGGCTATTAAGCCGTGGTTGTTAATTAATTTAGGGTAGCATTATTACCCAACAAAATTTTTTAAAGGTGATTTTTAATGTATTTTGGCCTACGGCCCTAGTGGTTAGTAAGTATTTAGATCCTCAAAACGTTGTTGGTAGAAGGGTGTGCAATGCCTGAGGCACTGTTGCTTAAAAATCACCCGTCTTTTTTTCCAGAGGGACAACCAACGTACGCTTTGCGGATCGGTACCGCTTGGATTAGTATGTTGTGAGATTATTAATTTTTTTCCTTTTTTTTATACTTACCAAATAGCCGGGCTGCTACTGCTGACTTCCAAAAGTTCAAATAATCGAATAACGATCTCAGCTAGTCAGCTTACAAACACTCAAAACTAATTAAATCGCAACTAACACAGAATTTCTAATTAACTTCACAATTACGTTTATTGTTCTTAAAATACAATTAATTTTTTACAAAGAAAGAAATTCGCTTAATTTATTTTATCAAAAAAAACCGAAAATAGAAGTCTTAAGCTAATTTTAAGCTAAGCACTTGACTACAACCTCAAGACTCAAAACCACTAATAAAACTCTGACTGACTTACAAAAAAACCAATAAAATTGACCAAAACTAACAAAAGACTGACCCCTTACCAAAATTTTGGTACGGTATTTATACATATTACTTGGTTGAGGCGGGAGGGGAAAATTTTTAGTACAAAATGTACTACTCTCTCAACCAAATATAATTATTTCTGCCATATTGGCAAAATGTATAGCTACCGCCCCTTTAAAAGTGTTATAAAATAAACACTTGGAGAATTTATATGTGCCATGAAAATTGCAACGTTTTAATTTCCCACTTAGGTCGTTTGCTTAACTCTAAAGTAGAACGTTTGCTTTTCGTGTACACAATCAAAACAGATGGATATGTAGTCCAATTACAAAACATTTATTTATGTTTACTCATTTGCATTTAGAGATGTGCAATTTCGGTACTATTGAGTAATCAAAGGTAATCGTTACTTTTCCGCAACTACTCGTTACTTTTTATTCGTTACAATGTAATCGTTACTTTTACTTCCCTAATACGTACAATTAATAGAATACATTAAAATATTTTTTGTAACGAAATTATTGCCTCCTCGAATCTCGATTACTTATTAATATATAAAGGAACATTAGGAACATTTCAGTCTTAAAACATATATTACACGTGCAGAAAAATTTTAATATTATGAAAATTCATTTTACGTGCAAATTTATTTACATTATTTATTTTCAATAAATTAAAATTAGAGAACGAAATTTTGATTACCGTTTAGAAAAAAATTTTTTTCTAAACTTTCTGGTTTCAACCGACTCCTTCTTTCATTCAATATTTGCACAGTTTTTGAGAAAATTCTCTCTTACGGCACCGAAGTAGCAACTACAGCAAGCTGCTTTTTAGCTAATTTGGCTAGTCTTGGGTACACTAGCTCTCTGGACTGCCACCATTTTAAAGGATCTTGCTTCTAATTGATGGTCGGTTCTTCGCAGTATTGACGCAGTTCAATGATAGCTGAAGATTGGGGAGTCGACACAACCGTTTGGTTTAGGCCGTCGAAATCCTCCCAAATCATATCTGTGGTTTGGCAATCGGTAATCTCCGGATTAATGATTTGTAAGTGCAATTCATTTATTTCGTTAATTCGAATTAAATCGGTCACGTTTGAGGTTACCGACTCTTTAGCTTTGTTGTAAGCGACTTCATTTGAAAATGCACGTTTTTTAAATCTGGGATCAAGAAAAGTTGGCTTACTTATAATTAAATTATATTCCACTTTATCAAACCGCTTTTTGAGGCCAGCTATTAAAGCGTCAAATAAACTTTCCCCAAAAGTACTATGAATCCCAGCCTTTATTTTGAAAATAGCTTTAGTCAAACCACCTATAAGCGCAATTACTTTTGACAAAGTTACATGTTGATCTGCACTCAACTCAACAGTAAACAGCTGAAACGGTTCAAGTAAGGAGCATAATTCTCCCAAAACAATCCATTCTTCTGCATTTATTTTTTCAATTGGGCTATCAAGGATGCCTAAAGCAGCATTTATATGCTCCTTTAGCTGTCCCATTCGTCGAAACATGTAAAATGTGGAGTTCCACCTAGTTACAACATCATTCTTGAATTTAAGAACAGGCCCAGTATTCATCTGCTCCTGAAAGTTTTTTAATTTCGACACTGCAACGGTGCTTCGGCTAAAAAATTCAACAATGGACTTTGCTTTTAAGTGGATCGGTTTAATTAATTTTATTGCATCTTGCACAACTAAATTTAGCGTGTGAGCAAAACATGGTAAATGTTTCATACGAGTTAATTTGCATGCTGCAACAATATTCGTACCATTGTCTGTTACAATTGTATGTGTTTTGTCTTGTATGTTCCATTCTTGCAACACTTTATCCATTTTGGTTTTGGTATTTTCGGCAGTATGCCGTTCTGAAAAAGCAATACATCCCAATAAAACTGATTTTAGAACCCAATCAGAATCGATGAAATGACCAGTAATGGACATGTATGATTGCAATACTTTTAGCTGTATTTAAAATATTTCGCATAATATCTAATGAACTGTCATAGAGTGATGGTAAAAGCTGTCTGCTTAGCGTGGTACGATGAGGTAGTTTATACCCGGAATCAAATCCAGCCAAGAGCTGTCTTCTACTATCGAAAAAGGTTGGATGTCCTTAACAATCATTTTTAGGACTAAACTATCCAATCGCTTCTGACGAACAATTGATACAGGATGTGTAATATATTGATTAAGGGCAGTCTGCCTCGTAGATTTTTTTGGAAAAGCCACTTGCGCAACAGCAGTCGTATTAGATTTATCGGAGTTTGCTGTATTGACAATAGTATTAGATACAATCGAAGTAGATGGTAGATTTGTATTAGTACAAGTTACAGCAGAAGTAGATGGTTCTACATCTACAAGTCTCGACACAGAATTAGTACTTGGTTGTACAACACGAGATTTTTTTGCCGGTTGCTCTAAATTAATTGTAGGATGTTTCGCATTTAAATGTTTTTTGAAATTGGACGTCGAACCTCCTTTATATGACAACAAATTTCTACATATATCGCATTTGGCGTGATCATCTGATGTTTTGGTAAAATACAACCAAATGTCACTACGTTTTCGATTCATCATCATTTATAACTAGATTTAACACAGATGATATTTTTTCGATTTTGAAACGTAAATAACCTGTTGACAAAACTGACTATAAATAAGAAAAATTGCATAAAATCTTCAAATTGGATTTTTTTTTTAAATTAATTTAAGTTAAAAATAAAAAAAAAAAAAAAAAAAAAAAAAAATTTTTTTTTTTTTTTTTTTAAATTAATTTTAAATTAATTTAAGTTAAAAATACCCGTGGCGAGCTGCAGCTATCGGGGGGGTCACAGGTGGTGGATCGTGAACGGCCTATCGATAGGTAGGTTAGCGGTGAATTAAATAAGCCGTCCCCAACCGCAGCTCTGCTGGAAGGAGAGTCTCAGAGAACGGGGGAGTGGTTAACCTCTGTTCACTAAATTCTGAGTGCCTATGATACCCAGTAGGGAAAGGCGAACTGATGGCGCCATAAAACCATCGACCACAACCAGGGTGAACTGAGCGTCACGCCTCCTTGCGCTTCCAGGCTTCCAGGTAGTGAATGGGGAACCCTATAAACGGGTATCCCATGAATGAAGTGGGTCCCATTTGTTTGGGATATCCATATGAATGGTGAATGAGTGAGTGAATGTGGGAGGAGGTCGGGGCGCGGCGGACGGGGTGCTCGGTAAGCCAATGGGCTGGATTAAGGTGTTACGCGACCCGTGCTGATGATCGACTAGACTGGGGGCCCATTTAACAAAGCCCAGTCGTGAACGGAGCCCTCTGGATACCTGGCGACCTCCAGTTGTATTTAGCCTTACCTGCGTATACGGATCTCTGCGCAGGTGGACGTATTTCTCCGATACTCGTGGGAATAAATGGAAGATTTTAAAAAAAATAATAAAAACAAGGGGACCGGTACCCACCAAAAACCGGAAAGTACTATAGAGGGGAGTAACTCTAACCAAAAAGGTGCGGTTCCCTCATCTGAGGCAGGGGTAAGCAACACCATGGCATCGAAGCCAGGTGAAAGCGGAACCGCCAAACAGAAGAGTGGGGGACCGAAAGAGATCCCCCCAGCAAAGCGACGGTACAGAGAGAGACGGTCGGCGTTTAGAATTCTGGAGAAACTGGCTGCGACCCCTGAGGGGCAGCTTACAGTTGCGCAGAAGGAATCTGTAGCATGGGCTAAGAAAACTGTCGGCTGCAATAGCTCGGAGAGGGTCCTTGTGTCTAAAAGACAGAGGTCCCAGGATGAGCTTGAAGCAGAAGGCAGTAAGCGGGCCAAAGTGCAAGCAGACATGACGTCGGGGGCTCCTAAGGAGCAGAAACTGAAATTATTCAGTGAAACCCTGAAGGAGCACGTGTTGGTGCTAGCCGTCATTGACAAAGGTCAGGAAGATGGGAGCATCACATCGGAAAAGTGGAGGATAGTGTATAATGCACTAAATTCCATTTTCTTGAGGATCCTGAGAGAAAATCCGGGATCCCCCCCGTCCTGCAGAGATGCGGGATGGCACCAAGGGCGCGTTAAGCTAACTGCGTGCTCGGACCAGAGATCGGTCGATCTCTATAAAAGGGCAGTGGCCGAGGTAGGCGAGGTGTGGCCGGGCGCGAGGCTTGAAGCAGTCAGCAGAGGGGAAATCCCGAGCAGGCCGAGGGCACGCGTCTGGTTACCAACTGAGCCGGATAAGCCAGAGGAGATCATTGAGATTATCCGGCCCAGTAATCCCGATCTTCCAACGGAAGGATGGAGGATAGTGAAGCAGGAGGAGGCCAGGGGGGGCTTTAGATTGGCAATCATGCTGATCAATAAGGAATCCTTGGCTTCCCTTGCTAGATCTAAGGGAGTGATCAACTTCGGTTTCGGATCGATCACTCTTAAAGTTTATAAGAAAGACGAGGTCGATAAGGGCGCGGAAGACCAGCCTGGGGGCGACGGCGAACGGACCCGGCAGGAAATGGTCAAGCGGACTGAGGACGACCAGGGTAGCCGTTCCGATATTTCGGACGAAGGGAAGTTGGTGATGGGAGGCAGCCTCCTCTCTCTGGAGCCTGATGGGGACATCCTGTCAGGCTCTCGACGAGAGGAAGACAGCGTCCGGAACAATGAGGTAAATTGCACTATCCTGATGCAGGGAGTGCAGGAAGAGGTGAGTAAGGTCCATTACAATGATTAGCATTGTACAAATAAACCTACATCACACGAAGGCTGCCTCGGCAGCTCTCGTGCTCAGACTGACTAAGTCAGATGAGGACTTGGTGTTAATCCAAGAACCTTGGATTAACAATAACAGGATCTGTGGCCTCAGAATGAAAGGGTATAAAGTATTATACTCAAGCAATTCTGAAAAGATCAGATCGTGTATCTTAGCGAAAAATAATTTGAATATTTTTCTTCTTCCACAATTTAGTAGCGGGGACGTTACAGCGGTGAGCGCTGATTTAGGCTGTGAAAAACTGTGGCTAGCCTCAGCCTATATGGATCGTGAAAAGGAGGTTCCACCGGATAATCTGGGGGAACTGATCCGGGAAGCAGGTCTGAAAAAGGTAGGTGTGATACTTGGATGTGATGCAAACGCGCATCACACAATCTGGGGAAGCACAGACATTAACGAAAGAGGTGAGTTATTTTTTGATTACTTATTAAATACTAACCTCGTAGTTTGCAATATTGGGTGTGAACCAACATTCATTGTTAGAAATCGACAGGAGGTTCTAGATGTAACCTGTGCGTCAGAAACAATTTTTGATATGATCAGTGGGTGGAGAGTGGCGAAGGAGCACTCATTCTCTGATCACCGATATATTACATATAACCTCAACATCAAACCTGTTGCCCGGAAAGCCTTTAGGAATCCCAGAAGGACAAACTGGAACAAATATGGGGAGGTGTTGAAGGAACTATTGCCGCTGGAGGTTCCTGGACTTCCGGCGACAGTAGAGGAATTAGATGACATGGTTGATATTGTCACAAAAGCATGCAATCTGTCATTTAACGCTGCGTGTCCCCTGATAAAACCTAGGGGCAGGCAGAAACCGACATGGTGGACCACGGAGTTGGGAACCTATCGGAGAGTGTGTAGGACAGCCTTTAATAAGGCTAAGAACACCAGGGAAAATCGGGATTGGGATTCCTATAAGGAAGACCTGAGAAAATACAAAAAAGAGTTGAGGAAGGCACAAAGGGGGTCTTGGAGACTCTTCTGTTGTGGAATGGAAGAAGTCTCTGCGACTTCTCGCCTTAGGAAAATTCTATCTACCAACCCAACCAGTCCGAGTTACTTAATTAGGCCGGACGGGTTATGGACAGCTTCAAGTGCGGAATCATTGGAGCTTCTCATTGAGACCCATTTTCCGGGAAGCATTGATGACTCGATGGAGCCTGAAGCTCATCGAGGAACACCTTTAACAGATGTGGATGGCATCGTGGACAGGAAACGAATCCTGTGGGCGCTGAACGGTTTTAAGCCTTATAAATCGGCTGGCCCGGATCGGATTATACCAGCAGAGATCCAAAGAAACTCTGCAGTTATCCTCCCCTGGCTGGAGGTTATCTTCAGAGGATGTCTGCAATTGGTCTATATTCCCAGGAAATGGACGGAGGTCAGAGTGGTTTTTATCCCGAAATCGGGAAAAAGCTCACAGGCTTATCCAAAGGACCTGAGGCCTATAACTCTATCATCCTTTATGTTGAAAACCTTGGAAAGATTGATAGACGTACTTATTCGAACAAAAGTTGAGCCAAGGAATTGGGCAATGTCGCAGCATGCGTACTGTAAGGGAAAGTCGGTGGACACAGCTCTGCACGATCTAGTACGCATGATTGAGAAGTCAATTTACTCGCAAGAGTATTGAATGGTAGCATTTCTCGACATTGAGGGTGCCTTTAATAATGTAAAAACGGAGGCGATCATGGAAGGATTGTCATTTCTGAAGGTGGATTATCCTATAAGTAGGTTGATAAATCAGATGCTGGTAAGCAGGATTATTATCTCGGAACTGGGAGAGTCCACCATTAGAAGGCGGGTGGTTAGAGGAACTCCGCAGGGAGGAGTAATGTCCCCCTTTCTTTGGAGTGCAGTGGTGAATGGATTGCTGTTGGAACTGGAGAAAGAGGGTATAGGGGTTGTAGCGTATGCAGATGATGTAGCAATAGCTGTCTCAGGCAAATATCTGGATACGATCAGGGATGTTATGCAGAATGCACTCCTGATCGTTACGAAATGGGCCAGCAAATGCGGATTAGGGATCAACCCCTCCTAGACAGAGCTGGTACTATTTACTAAGAAATATAAAATTCCGGTAGTTAGCCCTCCTACCGTGAACGGCATTAGACTGGCTTTTGCTGACAGAGCGAGATTTTTGGGCATAATCTTGGACAGTAAGCTCAGCTGGAAGCCTAACATTGTAGAAAGGGTGAATAAGGCTAATGTAGCCATTTACTCGTGTAGAAACGCCATAGGGAAGAAATGGGGTTTGAAACCAGAGCTGGTACACTGGCTCTATACCGCAGTGGTAAGGCCTGTGCTGATGTACGGGGTGGGCGTGTGGTGGCCAGCTCTAGAAAAGGTAACCTATATAAGGATGTTGGAGAAGGTGCAAAGAACGGCCTGTATGCTTATAAGCGGGGCGCTTAGGACAACACCTACACGCGCTTTAGAGGTTATGTTCCATCTTATTCCAATCGAATTTTTTGGTAAGCAGATGGCAGCCAATGTGGCTACAAGGCTCTCGGCTGTCTCTCAGTGGAAGTGTCTTCAGGCGGGACACTCGACGATAGTTAGATCACTAGGGGAAGAACTGGTGAATCTAGATTATATTAAACCAACGTTGTGCTTCGACATAGGTTTCCGGATCATCTGTCCTTCTAGGGAATCCTGGAGGAACGGATCAATACTGGAAAACGAGGCACTGCAATTTTTCACGGACGGCTCTAAGCTAGACGGCAAAATAGGAGCCGGAGTCTTCTGTGAGAAGCTTAATGTTAATATTTCTGTTCGTCTCCCTGACTACTGCAGCGTGTACCAGGCTGAAGTGGTGGCGATAGGGGAAGTCGTGACATGGTTGAAGCATAACGTGGTATCTGTTAGGGATATCGCGATTTATGTGGACAGTCAAGCGGCACTCAGGTCACTAGAGGCGGTTTCTCTGAAGTCACGGGTGGCGCTGGATTGCCGACCATCTCTTAATGAGATGAGCGAGTATTTCAGTATCCAGATAATCTGGGTCCCTGGTCACTCGGACGTCACGGGAAACTGCAGGGCAGACGAACTAGCTAGGTACGGTACGACTCTCCAGATGCAACCGGAAAGGGCAGGTCTGGGGAGGCCTATAGCAGCGCTTAAATTGACGCTCAGTAAAAAGGCAATCGCCTTGACAGATGAGAGGTGGACCAACACTCTCACGTGCAGGGTAGCAAAACAGGTTTGGCCAAAACTGGACCTGCGGCGCTCCAAGGCACTTATATCCCTGGGAAAACGAGATTTAGGATTGGTCGTAGGGATACTGACAGGACACTGCCTTTTTGGGGAACATGCGAGAAGGCTGGGTCTAGAGACGAATGACTTTTGTAGAAGTTGTATGGACGAAGAGGAGGAAGAGACGTTAGTTCACTTCCTATGCTCGTGTCCAGCACTATCCTACAAAAGACATAGGTACTTAGGTGTGTACAACATGGACAGCCTTTCTGAACTCGCGGACTTTGGGGTGCGAGATATTTTACGCTACATCAGTAGCTCTGGTTGGTTTCAGCGGGAGTAAGGGGAGATTGGATCCTGTGGTATCACAATGGGCCATTATTGGCCTAAGTGTGCGATAGCAGCCACTCTAACCTAACCTAACCTAACCTAAGTTAAAAATATTTATTTCGTTTTGGTAGCAAATCAGATCATTAAATGCCACATTAAAAATACAAATAAATTTGTAGGTTATGTTTGGAAAAGACAAAAGTATGTATTGTATTATTGGTAGTAAAAAAGAAAAGTTATATTTCTTAATATGTAAAAAATGAGAAAGACATAAATGTAAATAAGTACATAGCTTGTTTCACATTTTAATTCAACACACACTACGGCAAACAGAATGTTTATTGTTTTATATTGTACTTTCCTTTTCTACCCTTATGATTTACCCATATACAAATACTATCTATCTTTGTTGACAAATTTTTTTTTTAGAGGAAAGAGAACTAACCGAATAAATTTTTATTTTTGGTGTGTTGTATTTTCACTTTAAAAGTAAAAAGTAACGAATACTTTATTTTCTAAGGAATCGTTACTTTCGGGTAGTTAAAGTAACGAGTATTAAATACCGAATAGTTACTACCCGCACATCTCTATTTGCATTATATACTTTCTACGTTATATTATGAATGAGTGACGTAGCTGCGATTGGATTACGTACACAAAAGAAAATATTTTTATATTTGCTGTATTGCACCTCATACCAATTTTTAGGTATATAAATGCAACAGCAATCATAAAGAAAATTAAATAATTCCACATGACTCAGTGTTTGATGAATTTTAGTGAAGATGGAATCTCCAAAATCATGGTGAAATTACCTTGATACCAGGGAAGATACAGTGGATTTGGGTATTTGAATTGGTAATGGAATAAATTCCGTTACAGGGTTTAAATCAAAAACAAAAATCCATTGCGCAGTAGTTTGTAACCAGAAACCAAAGTCGTGTGTAACATGGGTGATAAGACCGGCTTCTCCTTCCCTTCTTTCCCTTTTTAAATTTTAACTGCCACTGTTCAACTGAACAACTAGGGTCGACCTAGATAGAATGCTGATTGTGCATTAATGTAATATTACTCTAGATATAATTAATAGAACTATATGTACAAGTCACTGTCATGGGAAATGCCGACTCAGCAAATGATTTTTATTAGGTTAATTCATTTAGGTTAGACAGAGCATTTTCTACGGTGTTTCCGGTGTACAGTACTGAATTTAAATTTGTTCATTATACTAATGTAGACACTATGTCAGCATTTTTTATAGTATATAATGTTTTATAGTTGAGTTTAATAAAGGCAGTATAATTAAGTACATCACCATTCAAGTACGTAATTATTCATTGGTCCTTCGAGCAAAACAACATCCAAGTTCGAAAAAATTAAATACAGTCCACGAAATAATTAAGTGCACATATACCATCAACTACCATCAAAGTGATTTATAAAACATCAACCAGGCGGTGACATAATGGATAACCTATGCAAGGAACAACAGCAGAGGTTCAAGGAGATACAAACCCTTTGGACCAACTACAAGAAGGATTCCATCAACAGGAAGACAAGTACATACATCGACCGCAAAATAGGACGGTTAGAGGATATGTATGAAGAATTCGTTGATACTGATGAACATATAATAAGTCAGTATAAAGACCACTTTCCAACACATGATTATTGGAAATCTCGAGAAGCAGTGGCACCACTAGTGCAAAACTTCAGAAAGGAGTTAGAAACACTTAGGAAATCACTAGCGAGAGAGACGAATACCTCATCAAGCATACCTGGGTTTAGTTCAAGTGGCGGTAACAAAACAACCGGTAACGAAAAACTAGACGAAACGCAGGCGAAGCGCTATAAAGCACAACAATTCAAAATGAGGCAATTCCACGCCATGGTACGGGAAGCAAATAGTGCATTGGAAAACGAGCCTGAAAACGCCGAGTTAATGAACATCAAAATCGAAGCAATATCCTCCAAGAAGGCAGAAATCGAAAAGCTGCATGAAGAAATATACATCGAAGCAGCAGAGGATGTAGAAACTACGTTGCCTTATTTCATAGATGACTACTATGGCACAGTCATAAAACAATTCGAAACCATCAAATTAAAACTAGCATCAAAAATAAGGCAAAATCAGTCAAAAAATCAGCAAGGCACAAGAAGTATGCCGAAACTACCTCGAATCCAAATTCCAACATTCGACGGCAACTTCAAAATTTGGACATCATTCATCAACACGTTCAACAATCTGGTACATGATAACAGCCATGTATCAGATTTTGAAAAATTAAGCTACTTTAAGGAAAGCTTAAAAGGTGAACCATCAACCTTAATAGGGCACCTAACATTACAAGCAGAAAACTACAAAACTGCGTAAGACATCATTATGGAGCGGTACGACAATAAACGAAAAATCGTAGCCGAATATATTGACACCGTATTGAACATTCCAAAAGTTCAACTTAATGCAGCTAAGGACATTAGGAAAATGCATGATACACTAAAGGAGTGTATAGAAGCGTTGCGAAACCTGGGCTACAACATAGATAAATCGAGCACCATCCTCATTCATATTAACATCAAAAAATTGGATTACAACAGCCTGAAGCACTATGAGGAATCTCTTCATGGGAGTCGTGACTATCCCACGATGGACCAATTCTTACATCAATTAATGGAGAGAATGAATGTGCTTGAAGCCCTGCAAAGTGCAAATCACATCTCCAGCAAACAATTCAAGGTTGAGTCACACAGAAAAATTTTGGTAAATCAAGAAGGTCCGGAAAAACCAGAAGGTCCGGAAAAATCAGGTTGCAATAGCGAATGCTGTAAATACTGCGAAAAAAGGGGACACAAGATTTTAAATTGTGTTCATTTTAAACAAATTACCCCAAACCGGAGAATAGATTTCATCAATAGGCAAAAAATGTGTACCAACTGCCTATCACACAGCTCAACAGAAGCATGTCTCAAAACAGAATCATGTTCAATATGCAACAACAAACATCATCAACTACTGCACACCTACAATAATGATGCCAAAAAGGTATCCATCAATGCAATCGATGGAAATACCACGACTCTGCTCTCAACGGCTAAACTGATAACGAAAACCTCCACAAATACAACAGTGACGCTACGGGCATTAATCGATCTAGGATCCCAGGTATCGTTGATTACTGAAACTGCATGTAAACAGGTGGGATTACATCAGAAAAACATACAAACTAGTTTGGTCGGAATTGGAGGCAATACGAATAACACCTGTAGCTCTATAGTACAACTGGAAATTCAACCACATTTTCCATCGGTGTTTAAGCTACAAAATTTAAGCGAAAAAACGCATACGTTTTGCAGAAAATAACATCAGATGTGCCAGAGCAGAAAATAAAACGCAATAACAATTCTCGGTGGGAAAATATAATATTGGCGGATCCGCAATATGATTGTCCGGCTCCGATAGACATCTTGTTAGGAGCAGACGTCTATGCAGACATATCAGAATCTCAGATCATTCGAGGAAATCCAAATGCAATGAAAACAAGTTTGGGTTGGCTGATAGTAGGTCCGGCAACAACCGTTCAACCCAGGACTCTAATGGTTAACTTCAGTAGCAATGAGGAATTAGCACAAGCTCAAGAGCTACACAAGTTTTGGGAGTTAGAAGAGGTACCGATTGAATCTCCACTGACCAAATCTGACGAACAGTGTGAAACCATTTATCGACAAACGGTTAAGCGGAATCCAAATGGACGCTACGTGGTTACCTTACCGTTCAAGGAAAATGATACCAGCATCCTTGGTGCGTCAAAACAAAGAGCCAAGCAACGGTTTTTGCAAATTGAGAAAAGATTGCAAAAAAATGAAAGACTACAACAATTATATATCGAATTAATGAGAGAATATCTTCAAATGGGGCACATGACACCATCACCCGATTGCAAGGGACAATTTTACATTCCACATCATGCAATATTTAAGGATAATTCAAGGGAAAAAAAGTTTCGCGTTGTATTTGACGCTTCAATGAATTCAACATCGGGTTGGAGCTTGAATGATACGCTGCATGTCGGAGCTGCTCTGCAAAATAATTTATGGTCACTTGTTCTACGGTGGAGAATACACAAAATAGTATTCGCAGCCGACATAATCAAAATGTATCGACAAATCAAAGTATCAAAGGAACATCAAGATTATCAAAGGATACTATGGTGGGAAACTCCAAATCAACCATTACGGGAGTAAAATTTGACTACCGTTACCTATGGCACATCAGCGGCGCCGTTCTTGGCAATAAGAACACTACATCAGTTAGCAATGGATGAAGGTGAACACTGCCCACTGGCCAGGAAGGTCTTAATAGAAGACTGTTATGTCGACGACGTTCTAACCGGAGCTGATAACCTACACGATGCACTACTTCTACAAAAGCAGTTAATCACAATACTTCAAAAAGGTCAATTTCAACTGAGCTAGTGGTCGAGCCATCTTGTGAGCGATCATATGAGATTATGCATCGAAAACATCAGCTTCCAAGCGGAAGTGGGAAATTCAAGGGACTGTTTTGCTAATGCCAGGAATCTCATTAAAGACTTCCACCCAAGAAGTACAGCCATCAAAGACGGGAATGGAGAATTGAGAACAAACGTGGCTGATGTTCTCTCAGTATGGCAAACCTACTTTCAAAATCTATTAAATCGGAATGACGACGTGACGACGTGACGACGTGTTATTAGAGCTTACTTTATAATTTTAAACTATTTTAAGTCATAATTGTCCAAATTCATAATTAAAATTTTGTACTTTGACTTTTTATTTATTTTTTTTTTTTTTTGTTTTATTTTTTTTTTTTTTTATTTAAGGCGGTAATTATTGTGTTAAATTCAAACCCCGACTGCCATCCACAATTCTGTTTACTTTTCTCATCACCTCATCGTCATCAATACCAGTTTCCCTCAATATTAAATCATAATACAATTATACCATACAAACAAAATCAATACAAATTTATTGTAAGTTAACCGTACAGATTTGTTTTGGTGTATCAATATTATTCGTTCATTACACATTATTGGCCATCACGATGCTAAACAACAAAGTTATAAACCACTATCCCAGGGATACGCACCTCATTCCACTCCTAACTCACAATTAATGCCACGCGAAGATGTTGTGATTTTTTTTTTTTTTTTTCTCGCTGAAAAAAAAAATGTAACCGGGAACGAAATGAGAAATTCGTTACAATACATTGCGAAGCAACTCCAACTGCAGTTTGACAACATCAAAGAAGAAAACAAACTACTTGAAACCAAATCGAAAAGGCATCGCAAGCGAGGAGTTGGAGACACAATTGGGATCCTCTTAAGTGACACATTTGGCATCTTGTCTCAACGAAAAGCGGAACATTACGAACAGCACTTTGATTAAATCGAGCAGAATAAATAACATCTCCTACAATTGGCAAAGAACCAAACGTCGATTATAGATAACACCATACGTTTATTTAAGCAAAAAAATAATAACACGATCACTCATCTGAACAAGCTAGAAGAACATCAGTATCAAGTGGATTTGGACTTGAAACATCTTCAGGAATACAATACAAAGATGAATCAGAAAGATATTATAGTAACTAGCATTCTTCAGTTGATGTTAATATTGAAATTAATGCAAGACACACAACAGAATATTCTCGAAGTAATGCTCAACACCCAGCACAATATCGTTCATCGATCTCTATTGAGTCCATTACGCCTTCAAGACGAAGTTAATCAGATCAGGGAACATCTGTCCCCAGTGATGTCTTTGCCGGGCAGGAAGCAAGGGGATCTATTGAAGCTGTATCAAATATTAAAAACCGAATCTCGAATTACCAGCAATAACATCATTATACGCGCTCGCATCCCGTTGGTAAAGATACATTTCTACCAATTGTTTGCACTCATATCGGTACCCATACCTACAACAAATCTTCACACTTCGATAATACCATCATCCGAATACCTGTTGGTTGATCATCGCTGGGAACATTATGCACCAATCAACAAAGACGCTTTTAATCAGTGCTTATCTATATCCGAGGGATTGTATGTGTGCCACATCTCACCCATTTACACAAAACATTCAACTGTGTCTCAATGTGAGATCAACCTACTATTACGAAAACAAAACCTGCATTCCAGTTGCATCGTGCAAAGTCTTACTCCTATAAATCATTGGATACCGTTACATAAATCAAACCAATGGATTTATGTCACCAAATCAAATTCATCAAGAGTTACATTTGACTTGATTTGTGATTCACATCTCACGCTACTCAATCTTCAAGGTACTGGAAGGATCTCTATGAGCCCGGGATGTATCATTAAGGATGAAACATTGCAAATCTCCTCCATCGAAAGAGAAGTAACTAAGATCCACCTATCATTCCTGGCAACAGCCAGTATGAGTCAAATAGAGCCGTTTTTACGCAACATCAGCCATCAACATCAGGGACAGCAAAGGACGATGTCTACTACCACAGCACCTTTAACGACAATAGACACCCACGAGCTCGAAGAACAAATAGAACTTCAAAAAAATCAGGAAACCATCAATAGTCATCACATACACCATTACACGATGACTCATTTAACATTTAGGACCGTTATCATTATCATGGTGATTGCAGTCATTCTCTGGAAACGAAGTCAACCATATCGATCAGCAACCAGCGTCACACCACAACCGCTTCCGCGATCTTCATTGGCGCGCGCAGCATGTTCAACTGAACAACTAGGGTCGACCTAGATAGAAAGCTGATTGTGCATTAATGTAATATTACTCTAGATATAATTAATAGAACTATATGTACAAGTCACTGTCATGGGAAATGCCGACTCAGCAAATGATTTTTATTAGGTTAATTCATTTAGGTTAGACAGAGCATTTTCTACGGTGTTTCCGGTGTACAGTACTGAATTTAAATTTGTTCATTATACTAATGTAGACACTATGTCAGCATTTTTTATAGTATATAATGTTTTATAGTGAAGTTGTTACAGGCTGGCTGCTGCCAACCTGCAGATTTTCACTAAGCATCTGCAGAGGCCTCCACGGTGATGTTTTGCCGGCTACGTTCTCAGCGGAGAAGTGCGAAGGTCGTGGGGTTTGAGGCATGCAGGGCTCCTGGCCTACACCGTGATTAACAGAAAATTATAAAAAAATGGAAAAAAACGCAAATAATAATAATAATACCCGAATGTTCCGCCGAAATTCGTCGGCCGGAACCTGAGGAACGAACAGCCACAATCAAAAATAAAAAAAATAAAATAATCATAATGGTAGAGAGGTGCCCCGGTGCGCGCATCCGCCCGAACTCGTACGGTGGTAACCACCGGTTCCGAATCCGGATGCGGGCATTAAGGGACCGCTTACCCTACGCCGACACAGAGGGAATTCCCCCCCTCATCACACCCACCCAAAAATTTTAATAATTCATTTTGTTATTTAATCAATTTAGACAACAATAAATAAAACAAAACTTCCCACGAGGAAAAGAAAGGGAGAGAACGAGAAAGAGAGAGTGAGAACAATGCACATCGAGCGCGCGACCGTTACTCGGCGCTCGATCACAAAAATTTTTATATAATTTAGAATAAAAAAAATATGCAAAAAAAAAGAAATGAAATAAAATAAATCATAAAAAAAAATTGTACCTTAATATATATAAAAATTTATTGTTGCGGCCTTGGTGCCGTCCTGTCTCGTTGCGGGGCCTCTCCCCGATAACCAAAAAAAACAATAGCCGGTTGGCTACCGTTAGTTGCGGCAGGCGTTGCGGGGCCTCTCCCCGTTACCCAGATGCAAAAACGTGACCTCGACTGGCCGCCGTAAATAAATTGGTGGAACGGTATTTCCGCCTTCGTTAAACTTTTACCCGGTTGGGCATTAAAATTGTTGAGGTGATTAGGTGGCCACAACTGGCCAACGTCAATTAATTGGTTGTCTCGCCTTATAAATCGGTACCTGAAGGACCTTGACCGACCGCCAAAATAGGTTGGGCGTTGTCTCGCCAACCGTAAATAAGTGGCCTATTATTTTTTTTTTACCACTGCGTTGAACGTCCCTCGCCGTTAACAAGGCTGTACCCCGTCGAAAACGGAAAACGAACGAGCCTCCGTCAGCCGCCCGTAAAAAAAAAACAATGAGAAAGGAAAACGTGGCACTTTCGTAACACCAAACCACTTTTAGTACATCCGCAAACACATCAAATTAAATCACACCGGATGAACTGTGACCCAAGAAGCTCTTGATAACCTCACTCCGTATCATCAGCAAACGGATTAATCGCCACACCAACTTCTCTCTTTTTTTTTTTGCGTTCTCAAACTCTAATTACTTTTTATGTATTTTCACCGATGTAAAATAAATAATACTCTATTCCTCTTTTCTGACATATACTTTTTGTATTAATAGTTTTTTATTTGCCCATTTTACAATAATCAATATAATGATATTATTTTATAAATAAATCGCACTTAAATTATTAATTGTCTCGTATTTTTCCACACCAAAAAATATTTCCGACACAATTTTTCAAAAAAACTAACTGGGCACTTTTTTTTTGCATTAAATCAAACTTGTTTTTACAAAATCAAAACTCGAATGGCATCAACCAAAAAAAACTCTTACACCGAAATAACGCGCAAAACATTCCAGAAGAATTGTCTTTCTTCTCTGTTTCTCGTTTACATCAATTCGCATTGGTGTTAACGAGAGGCATATAAGAAAAACATTCTTATGGAATGTTTTGCTTGACACACACTCGATACGCATTGTTCTCTCTTTTCCAACATCTTTCTCACCCTCGCGCCACTTTACAAAAGGTACGTACAAAACAACATCCACAAAAGTGGGGACAACAACCGAGGTGAATAAAAATACCAACACTGAGCACACATGAAAGTGGAGGCACAAACCCAAAATAAAATACAAACAGCGCTTGTTACGATCATGTAATCGTAACAAACGTGGGAACGTCCCACACCCTGAGATGTCTCATAAGCCGGGCCTAAAACAAACATAAAGAGAAAACGATTATGCACGGATGTCTTTGACATGGTAAATACCCAATGATTTGCCATTCAAATCTTCGACGGAATAAGCAACCTGACCTACTTTACACGAAATAACCGCGGGTTTGAATTTTCCAGCTAATTTAGCAGAGAATTTGTTAGTCGCATCGCTCAAAACAAAAGATCGTACAAAGACGGGTTGGCCAACTCGAAAAGAATGCTTATTACTACGCAAGTTGTAATGTTGAGCCCCCTTTTCGTGTGCTACGCGTAAGTAATGTATAATACGATCTTTAAGAAGGTTCACTCGATCTGGCTTAGCTCATACCTGGACTTCGCTGGGATCATGTTCATCGAGTAACCGTCGCATTGAGTGATCCGAACCATGCATCGACATATGTTGTCCGAACACGACATAATGAGGGGAATAATGTATCGAATCGTGTATGGCATTACGTAAAGCAGCCGCAATTTCTTGCAAATTTTTGTCCCACTGATTATGATCGTGATCGCTCAAATATGATCGAATGCTGGCAATTAGGGTTCGATTAACACGCTCGGATGCGTTACTTTGAGGCGAATACAAAGGCGTTCGGATGTGCGTTACGCCGTACTTAGCTAACAAGTCTTTAAATAGATTCGAGGTGAACTGCTTCCCATTGTCGGACGTGATTATTTCGGGAACCGAGAACAACAGAAATATTTCGTTTTCTAAGAATCGACACAGCAAAAGAGCAGACGCTTCCCGTAGAGGTTTTACAACGACAAATTTCGAGTAATGATCCAAGATGATAACGATGCAGGTATTACCGAGTTTCGAACGTGGATACGGACCCAAAAAATCAACATACAATTTTTGGAACGGGCGAGTTGACGTGACCTGAGCTCCCATGGCTGGTTGCGTAGAGAAATTAACAGCTTTGTTCATTTTACATTTAGTGCAGCTAGCGACGTATTGTTTGACTTGTTTTGCCATCTGAGGCCAGTAAAATTGGCGCTGAAGGTGCTCGAGAGTTTTGCTGCCGCCTAAATGTGCTAAAGGGGGGGGTACGTGAGCCTGTTCGATAAGCGTTGAAGTTAAGGAATTAGGAATAACAAGTTTCCAATTCGAAAGGTCGGTATCCGTATATTTAAAACCGAAGGAAAGGGATATTAATAGTTTATCATCCTGGATCTTGTAGTTGTGCGAACAATTGTAGCGCCAACCAACTTGACCGCTACAAGTTGAGGGTTGACAATTATATTTTTCATGTTACTAAAAAAAAAAACGCGGGAAATGTCTATTTTTATTAATTTGATTGTATGGAATGTTTTATGACGACAGAGCAATAAAACCTGAAATATGAACAAAAATTGCAAAACGATCCGTTCGTTTTTTTTGGGAGTCAGTTGATGTGCTTTGAAATTGATCAGTCGTGGCTAGAAAATGATAACTAGTAGACATTAGTATAAAAAAAAGTTAAAGTTTAAATCTAATTGTGAATATAATTTACCATTGTTGTCGGGACTTAAACGTTTAAAGTTTAAAGTTCTAATTGATAGTGTTCAGTTGTGTAAATACCTTGAATTAGAGATACGTGTATGTATATTTAGTAACACTCGCACGGGTATACCTTACCTACTTTACGTATTTTGAACAGTAAAAATTGTCGAGTGGTTGTGCATTTAGTGAACAATTCAAAAATAAAAAAATCTGATCATGTTCTTTTATCTATGGAAATTGTACATGCTAATTTGGTGAAACAAACATTATGTGACCAAAAATTATAAGTTATTTTTAAGAAAATTACATAATTGTATATAAGTTGCGGTATTATAATCAAATTGCACGTGGAAGGACGTTCGAATAACGTACCTCTATTTAACGATATGTTACCCGTACGCGAATAGCATGAATGATCGTACGATTGGTAATTATAATAATAATTCGTCTAAATCATGAAATACGTATTCGTTAAATCTACAATATAATGACAATTTATAATAAAAGATACTAAATAAAATCAAATCATTAATCTAAAGTGAAACATAAGCACGAACGTGTTGTAAAAATAGTGCTTTCCTTCCAAAAATCGAACTTTATATAGCTAGTGATTACGAATAATTTAATTAATCATACGGGTACTCAACTAATTAATAAACTATGGTGGCACAACGATTTTTAAAATAAAATGTGTTCCTACGGATTTGCAAGGTCAAGTTGCTTTTAAGAATTGTCTCGTTTCGGTATCCTGATATTATATTACATATCAACCTTCGAGTTTATAATATTGCGGAAATGTATCATCGTCATCATATGAAATCTACGAATTACGGATATGGACTTATGGATTACCGTAAACCATCGCATTCGCATCATATGAAAAATCGTAAATAGACCATTTATAATATTCTCTTTATATGTACAATTATTATTATTATTATTATTAATATTTCTTTTGTATCTATTTTATATTCTTTAACTTTATATTCTTTTAATATTGTGTTTTTTTTTGGAATTATTATTTAAGTAGTTACGTATTAAATTTAAACGGTACGCGTACTAATTTCAGCTGTATATGAGTATATGGGATATATTTTCGGGTATTATCTATATAATTATATCAACATACACATCTACAGTTGAATTATATAAGTCATGCAATTTCTATAGGTAGTTTTCCTTTTAATAATGCTTAGTTCATTTAGTTATCAGTACTTTTGCTAATTTTGATTATTTTGATTATTAAATTATCGAATATGTTTATACTAATTTTACTAGTCCAAATTTTTCTTAGTATTTGTGATTTCGGAGTTTATTGCTTTTCGGTTCATATTTCAGGTATGAGAATGGAATAAGTGAGTAATGGAGGAACAGGTGAATAATGAGGTTCTGGGCTGATGGGCATCGGTGATGATTGATAATACTGAGTAGCATTTTTTTTTGTTTCTATTTTTTTGTGTAGGTATCCCATCCCAAATTTAAGTTCGGTCTATCAAGACTGGGTTAAGTTTCAACAAACCCCACGCCTTTCCCTGAGCATTAGCTGGCTTAAACAAGACCGAGTTGAAACCTCTAGCCCAGTGAATTCTGCTAACAACAGACCACCAAAATGGAGGCCTGTTCGTTACAGTGGCGCCCAAACTAAACGGTATAATATGTAAAAAAAAAATTTTAACTGCTTAAATAACGTTTTCATAATACTTTAGTTTTAAGTGTTAATTATTTTCACCATTTCAATTTCATATTTTTTTTATCGACTTCTTTAAGTCTATTTTTTTTATCAGAAACAACTATGCATGATTTGAACGTGAACGTTTTATTTCCGGTTATTATACGTGAGTTAAAGTTCTTCGATACGTTCAAATTGATGGCATGAAGAAAAATAATAACCACCTTTTCGCGTTGTATCTCTAAGTTTAGATTTTGATTTCAATGTTAGCTCCAAAAATGTGATTATTATTACAAATAAGAATGGTATCTTAAAGCGCAATATTGCTACCAGCTTACGCTGTTTTTGATGATTTTGTGAGTTTATTTCTTTAAGTTACTTATTTTATTTATTTTTCATGTATTCCATACTTCTTTCTTGATAATGTTTTTGCAAGCTACAGTATTATCATCACAAACAATTAATCATTATTTTAATGAACATCACCCATCAACTCAGGACCTACTTACTTCAACACCTCCTCTGTTTCTAGTGAGTTTATTATTTCGTTCAAATATCGAAATTTAGCATTTGTTAAGAATCTAGCTTGAAAGGAATCAAGCTAATATCCAATTTGATCCAACTTTTAATTAGCTTTACTCTGCATTCCTTGTATCAACTAATTAATAAAGCTAATATCATTATTATTTTTTTTATTCTTTATTAATATTTTCTAAATTTAAAAATTAGGGATATTCTGAGATTGGGTGAATTTATATATTTTGTTTTGATATTCCACAATCAACATTTTTTTATTCTTTAAGAATTAAAAATATTACATTATACTACATTCGGTTTATAACAACTTTCTCATTGAAAATATTTTGGGTTATTTTGGTTTGAATTACATTACTTTTGCGTTTCCACGATGAATATTGAAAATTTAGAATTTGACGAATTTTAAATAGAATGCGAAGTTCGTGATATAAGAGCTAGTCCCATGGTTGCATTGGGCCAACTGAAACTTAGAGTTGCAGACGAACAGGAGCATTCAGTGTTAATTCCTGTCCGGCCGCATTCCGCCGCCAGTAAAAATCCTAAACGGGAAGTCGCGCGCATTAAAAGCAAAATAAAAAATTTCCATGTTCTTTTACAAGACGCGCTAAATGTAGAGAATCAGGAAGGGGAGCAGCAACGTGACAAGCTGCTTAGTCGGTTAAAATATGTGGAAGGTAGTTTAAACAGGCTAAGTTATTCAAAAACGGTATTGTCCGAAGTTTTAGAACTTAAGGAAAAAGTAACTAAATTAATTGCTATCCTCAATCGAATAATTAGCGATCAGACGTCTTTAGATGATTCCAAGAACGTCTTAACAGAAATAAGCGTGCAAGATCTAGGCCCTGATGAATCTTCTGAGGATGAACCCATTACTCGAGTGAGATTTTCTACAGAGACTGTTAAACCAGGAACCGATATGCTCTTCAAATTGCAGCAGCCTCCTGAGCAAAACCTGGCAGATGCCATCACTCCAAATAATTCTCGAGCATCAGCTCAAATTGAAAACGATTTGGGTGTTGAAAATCGTATTCCTCTAAGATCTACATCATCACCCACGCGGGATAATATGTCTCGTAATCACTCAACGCACCCTCCTAATCACGATCGTGATTCTAGTCCAATACCATTCACTAGCTTTAGTAGACCATCATCTTCACGCTATAGTCATTCTAAAGGTATATCGCCAGTCAAGTGGAATTTACGATTTGATGGTAGTCCTACTGGAGAAAAGATCAAACGATTTCTCTTTAAAGTTGATAATTTAGCCGAAAAGAATAATATTCCCTCATTTCAAATGGTTACCGATTTGAATTATCTATTAAAAGATATTGCGGCTGATTATTATTGGACATTCATTGAACGAAATCCTAATACGACATGGACCCAGCTAAAATCAGCGTTACTGAAACGTTTCCAAGATCGTTGAAGTGACGATGAAGTCAGATGGATGTTGGAAGCTCGGAAGCAAAAGCCGCGCGAGTCTTTTAACGAATTCTACAGTGACGTTTTAAAAATTGCTTTGCAATGCGAAGTCCCTTTAAGTGATCGACAACTTACAACTATTATGCGACGAAATATGAGACCTGGTCTTCAAGATAAGCTCGTCGACCATGAATTCTCCTGTATAGAAGACATGGTTCGAAAATGCGTCGCATATGAAGGCACGTGGGCGAGAACAGGATTTGTTCCGGAGATGTTATGTTCCAACCGCAAGGTTGTGTGCGAAATGGACAATCAATGTCTAGAAAGTACTGAGGCCACCACCAAAAGGGTTCCAAACTATGAGCATGAATTATTCGAACTCCAACGAAATAGGCAGCCAAATCAAAATCTTGCGAATCAAACAGATAGACCAAATTTCAACCATAGTACAAGTTATCAGAATCGTGGGCCTAACCGTCTTTACTGCTACGGATGTGGAGAACCGGGTGTGCTAAAATCGCGTAATCAATGGGGAAACGACTGGAGGGAGCAGGGGACTGGCAATACTCTGAATCCCAAAACCCAAATTGCTATAAAATCAAATCCAAAGCACGTACGATTCGTAGAATCAGCTTCGAACACGGATCCAGAGTTGGATCAGCTGGTGTCGAAAAGGCTAATGTAACACCTTTTTCTAACGTTAATCGAAAACTATATCAACAAATTCCTACGAAAACTGTGAGAGGTCGTTCGCTTAACTATTGGTCAAAGCGCAGGTGCATGAAATATTATATTACAGATTCTCTAATTACTGACGATACCGACGGGAGACCTTATGCTGAAGTATGTATTCTGAATAAAACGTATAGCGGATTACTAGACAGCGGAGCCAATATATCTGTGCTAGGAAAAGGGTGCGAAGAATTTCTGTCCTAAAGTAAAGACTGCAAATGGGTCAAGTGAAATTATATTAGGTCACATCTCGGTTCCCATTTCATTTGCAGGTCAGACACATTCCATCCAATTACACCTTGCGCCAAATTTAAGTCAACCTTTATACCTGTCGGGTCGAGGGATAAGACAGCCTTTGCTGTTCCCGGAAGACCGCTGTATCATTTTACGGTTATGCCTTTCGGGCTTTGTAACGCGCCGCAAACGATGTGCCGTTTAATGCACCGTGTCATCCCTAATGAACTTCAGCACCAGGTCTTCGTCTACTTAGACGACCTACTGATTACAACAGAGACGTTTGATGAGCATGTGGCATTACTAACTACGGTAGCAGGATTACTAAAACGAGCTAATTTAACGATAAATATCGAAAAAAGCAAGTTTATGCTCCGAGAAATTAAGTATTTGGGATATGTTGTGGGTGACGGTATCGTAAAAGTAGATCCTGACAAAGTCTCGGCCATAACTGCATATCCAGCACCTAAAAACGTTAAACAAGTCCGCCGCTTTTTAGGTATGGCAGCATGGTACCGCGGGTTCATTAGAAATTTCTCTGATGTGGCAGTGGGACTTACGGAGTTATTGAAGAAAAATAGGAAATTTATTTGGGATCAAGTAGCGGCTCAATCTTTTGAAAATCTAAAACAGGCTCTCTCAACTTCACCTGTCTTGTGCAATGCCGACTACAATCGACATTTTTTTATTCAATGTGACGCATCAACCACCGGAATCGGAGGCGTTTTATTTCAAAAAACAGACGAAGGAGAAGAGGGCCCCATTGCGTACGTCTCAGCGAAACTAAATCCTGCTCAACCTGTATTCATGGCAGAAACTATTTATTGATTTCTTAGGGCCGTATCCCCGATCGCCTTCCGGAAATACTTATCTCTTCATCGTACTTGACCAATACTCACGCTTCGTACTACTAGAACCAATGCGAGAAGCCAATTCAAAGAACGTGGTTACACATCTTGAAAAAATTTTCCAATTATTCTCTGTTCCAGAGATATTATTTAGTGACAACGGAAAGCAATTTGTTTCCAAAATATTTGAGGAATTTTTAAACAAATATGGTATTAAGCATACTCTTACGCCAAAATATTCACCTCAGGCAAATGCTTCAGAAAGGGTTAACCGTTCAATTATCGCAGCCATCCGTTCGTACATAAAAGGTGAGCATCGTAATTGGGACTGTCACATACACGCAATCAGTTCTGCTCTCTCATTACTTGGTCTTTGGACAGCACTACATTGGTCATGGAACTTGTTACGAATTACTTCGGAATCTGAAAGAATTATCTGGAAAGGATACTGCTATTTCAAGTAGTGATCGGTTGTCGTTAGCGCAGAAAGTTGTCCTCAAAAACCTCAAGGATGCGTACAATCGAAATTCGCATAATTATAACCTCCGTAGTCGTCATCGTGAATTCAGAATTGGTCAAGCGGTCTATGTTCGAAATTTAGTACAGAGTGATAAAACGCAAAAATTCAATGCAAAATTAGCGATAAAATTTATGGAAGCAAAAATTATAAAACCTGTCGGTAATGTAGCGTTTCAATTGGCTGATAAAAGTGGAAAAATATTGGGTGTATACCACATTAAGGATATCAGAACTTAATTTTAGAATAAATTGCCCGGCTTTATTAATGAGACCTCTTCTCTTGGGTGTGGAACGTCCCCACGATTTGTAGCGCCAACCAACTTGACCGCTACAAGTTGAGGGTTGACAATTATATTTTTCATGTTGCAATAAAACCTGAAATATGAACAAAAATTGCAAAACGATCCGTTCGTTTTTTTTGGGAGTCAGTTGATGTGCTTTGAAATTGATCAGTCGTGGCTAGAAAATGATAACAAGTAGACATTAGTATAAAAAAAAGTTAAAGTTTAAATCTAATTGTGAATATAATTTACCATTGTTGTCGGGACTTAAACGTTTAAAGTTTAAAGTTCTAATTGATAGTGTTCAGTTGTGTAAATACCTTGAATTAGAGATACGTGTATGTATATTTAGTAACACTCGCACGGGTATACCTTACCAATACCACTACATAATAGGCCTTTTTTCTATATAAAAAAATTCCATGAGCTTGTATAGATAAATCCAAACAAAAACGCGGGTGCCATACGAGTAGGTAAAAATTTACATGGGACAAAAAAAAATCTTCATTTGTCCCAATAAATCTGCTTTATTATCTACAAACCTAATTTATCTGAAGGATCACGATAAATATTGATATTTTGAGAAACATTTCCAATAAAAATATTTCCCTATTGAGTAACTTTTCATTTAGCAACTTACTGATAAAAGCAACAACACAATTTTTCAATGACACGTGCGCGTATAAGATTTTTAATTTCTCTTGGCTCTCGCCAACAAATAATACAAGTTATTTGTTTTGGTTTTGTTTCACGAACATACAGTACCGAAGAAAAATAATGAACTTAATTTCACACATTTTATTTGTGTAATGAATTTTAGATTAAAGGGTATAATATTTTGTATGTTACAATACAAATTATATTTGTATTCGTTTGTGTTTCGTATATTATTTGGCTAACCTGCTATGTAGTGTGTGCCATTAAACTAAACAAACCCTTTTTTCTGTACTGTATTTTGTGCAATAAATTAAACAATATATCTCGACGGATTATTTCCTCAAATATTTCGACTATAAAATGAAACATAAAAAGGGTACCATAAAAGTGTTTAGTTAAACTGTAATTATCAAAATTAAAAAAAGTTGCTTTAAAAAATTACGTTTATTGCAGATTTATTTAAACAATTAATCGAAAAATTTAATTAATCGACAAATTCAATGTAAATTTCGTCGTCAGTCACATAGGAATATTTTACTATACACATAATATACAAAATTATTATGTGTGATATTTTGCCTTCCTAAGTTTCAATATCGTCCATAAACTGTATCGTAATTTTTATTCTTTACTGTAACTTTTACATAAGCCCACAAAAAAAAAATCCAATTGTCGATAAAATTGGATTTTTTTTTCTTTTAGTTATTATGTACAACCAACTAAATTTCGCTTTTGGACTCATCATTAGTATTGATTGATTAAAATGTGTTTTTGTTTATTACACCGTATTAATGAAAAATCAAGTTTTATTTGAACAAAAATAAAAAACAAAATTTATTGTTGTCATACGCAAAGACGTACACCCATCCCTTTCATCATATTTTGGTTTACTAAAAAAGTAAAAAAGCATGCAAGAGCGGCAGTACACAATCTCGTGTATTTTTGTTTTTATTTTATTTGTTGTTACGGTGTAAAATTAAGTTGCTGGTTTAATTGGAATATTACTGAATGAAAAGTTTTCTCAATACAATTTTTTTTAAATGATGCAATAACAAAATATCCTTATTTATTTCTTGCAATGTATTATTCAATTTAACTTGAGCGATACAAATTATTTATTGCAAATAATGAAATTGTCTTTTTGTAGCCATGTAATTTTTTTTCGTTTTGTATGGAATTCTCATTTCTTTTTGGATTTACATGTACAAACAAGATTTTAATAAGAAATGGCCTGTTTTGTATTGGTATTGACCTTACCTACTTTACGTATTTTGAACAGTAAAAATTGTCGAGTGGTTGTGCATTTAGTGAACAATTCAAAAATAAAAAAATCTGATCATGTTCTTTTATCTATGGAAATTGTACATGCTAATTTGGTGAAACAAACATTATGTGACCAAAAATTATAAGTTATTTTTAAGAAAATTACATAATTGTATATAAGTTGCGGTATTATAATCAAATTGCACGTGGAAGGACGTTCGAATAACGTACCTCTATTTAACGATATGTTACCCGTACGCGAATAGCATGAATAATCGTACGATTGGTAATTATAATAATAATTCGTCTAAATCATAAAATACGTATTCGTTAAATCTACAATATAATGACAATTTATAATAAAAGATACTAAATAAAATCAAATCATTAATCTAAAGTGAAACATAAGCACGAACGTGTTGTAAAAATAGTGCTTTCCTTCCAAAAATCGAACTTTATATAGCTAGTGATTACGAATAATTTAATTAATCATACGGGTACTCAACTAATTAATAAACTATGGTGGCACAACGATTTTTAAAATAAAATGTGTTCCTACGGATTTGCAAGGTCAAGTTGCTTTTAAGAATTGTCTCGTTTCGGTATCCTGATATTATATTACTTATCAACCTTCGAGTTTATAATATTGCGGAAATGTATCATCGTCATCATATGAAATCTACGAATTACGGATATGGACTTATGGATTACGGTAAACCATCGCATTCGCATCATATGAAAAATCGCAAATAGACCATTTATAATATTCTCTTTATATGTACAATTATTATTATTATTATTATTAATATTTCTTTTGTATCTATTTTATATTCTTTAACTTTATATTCTTTTAATATTGTGATTTTTTTTGGAATTATTATTTAAGTAGTTACGTATTAAATTTAAACGGTACGCGTACTAATTTCAGCTGTATATGAGTATATGGGATATATTTTCGGGTATTATCTATATAATTATATCAACATACACATCTACAGTTGAATTGGTAGTTTTCCTTTTAATAATGCTTAGTTCATTTAGTTATCAGTACTTTTGCTAATTTTGATTATTTTGATTAATAAATTATCGAATATGTTTATACTAATTTTACTAGTCCAAATTTTTCTTAGTATTTGTGATTTCGGAGTTTATTGCTTTTCGGTTCATATTTCAGGTATGAGAATGGAATAAGTGAGTAATGGAGGAACAGGTGAGTAGGGAGGTTCTGGGCTGATGGGCATCGGTGATGATTGATAATACTGAGTAGCATTTTTTTTTTGTTTCTATTTTTTTGTGTAGGTATCCCATCCCAAATTTAAGTTCGGTCTACCAAGACAGGGTTAAGTTTCAACAAACCCCACGCCTTTCCCTGAGCATTAGCTGGCTTAAACAAGACCGAGTTGAAACCTCTAGCCCAGTGAATTCTGCTAACAACAGACCACCAAAATGGAGGCCTGTTCGTTACACAATCTTTTAGTGAACGAATTTTCGCGATCTGATCGACGTAATCGGGATCTTGGAACGCAACCGAATTTTGATCAACGTGTAGAATGGGGACTGCCGAAGGTACTAACGCATCCACGGAAGGGTCGATGTTTTTACTCGACAAGGCTGGATCTTCAAATTGGGCACCAGGATCAGGCGTGCTCTTACTTTCAGAATCATCCGCACAAGGAGCGGATTCATCCAGAAAAGCTCGAGATAACGCATCAGGTACAACGTTAACTGAACCTTTTCGGTATCCAATCTGAAAATCCAGCGCTTGGAGTTTAAGACTCCATCTCGCCAAACGTCCGGAGAGGTCTTTTTGACTCATTAACCAGCGTAAACTGGAATGGTCGGTATAAATGACGAACGGATAGCCTTCCACGTAAGGACGGAATTTTCGCACGCTGAGGACGGCAGCGTAGCATTCCAGCTCGGTCACCGAGTAGTTTCGCTGCGCCGCATTGAGCTTATGTGAATAAAACTCAATGGGCCGCTCCACTCCCTCGGTGTCCACCTGAAATAAGACACTACCGACCCCAACGGCACTGGCATCACACTGAATAAAAAAGGGTTTTGTATAATCAGGATGCGTCAAAACTGGGGCAGTTGACAAGGCGGTTTTGAGAGCGTTAAATGAAGAATCAGCAGCTGCAGACCAACATACTTTTGTGTTTTTACCAGTAAGATCGGTGAGAGAAGAAGCTAAATAGGCGAAATTCGGAATGAAGCGACGGTACCATCCGCACATTCCCAGAAAACGTCTAATCTGTTTCGTCGTTTTCGGAAAGGGTGCTCCAGAATAGCTTTACATTTGTCTGGGTTTGTACGGAGGCAACCATCACCCACAATATAACCTAAATAGTCTACTTCTTTCAACACAAACTTACTTTTCGTCAAATTGATTGTTAGACCGGCATCCGTCAGATATCCAGCAACCTGTTGTAGCAAATCGAAATGTTCGGCCAGAGTGGAGGATGTGACCAGAAGGTCATCGAGGTACACAAAGACCTTATCGTGTAGCTGGTACAGGATCACGCTGTGCATTAAGCGACAAAGCGTCTGTGGGGCGTTGCATAAGCCAAACGGCATCACCTTGAACTGATACAAGGGCCGTCCAGGAACCGTAAACGCCGTTTTATCGCGGGATGCTGGGTCGAGTGGGATCTGCCAAAAGGCATCCTTCAAATCAATCGCCGAAATGAATCGGGTGTGTCCCAAACGACCCAACAATCCGTTGATTATTGGCAGCGGATACGACTTGACGGTGGCCTTGTTCAGTTCTCTAGCATCTAAACACAAACGAACTTTGCTATTGGCCTTACGCACCAACGTGACCGGTGAACACCAGGAACTTTGTGACTCCTCGATGACCCCCAAAGACAACATCCTATCCAACTCGGCATACATGAGTTTCTGGATAGCTGGGGATACGGAATAAAAACGTTGTTTGACTAGTTTTGCGGAACCGACATCGATCATATGAGTGATGAGGGATGTGCGGCCCAAACCTAAAATATCGCTGCTCGGGAACTGTTCGCGGATAAGATCCAATTTACGATGATCATCAACTGTTAAAATATGGAATTTGGGTGTGTTGGTAGTTTCACCTAATTCGTCCGAACTATTTAGCGCGGAGATTTTTGGGGAAATTCCAAAACGATTCCAAAAATCGATACCCAAATAAAACGGTTGTTCTAAGGAAGGAACAACATAAAAATTTATGGTTTGAGTAATTCCATTAAACTCGACGTTTGCTCGTATGTAACCAAATACTCGTTGGACTTGACCACTCGCGGTAGTTATCGTGGATGGAAAATTATGAAACTCTACGAATGGATTCGACAAGATTTTCTCCGCTCCATTCCCGAGAACACTGACACTCGCCCCGCTGTCGAGAAGACCCTTAAAAGGGATCTTATTTATAAAGACCTGGGCGTAAGGTCGAGTGTCACTACCCTCGGAGAACAAAACGGAGGAAATCACGTCGTTTCTCATTGTAGCGCGGTGGTTCCAATATTTCTTGGAACGTTTTAACCGATCTAACTTGGCTTACGACGGAGAATTATAGAAAAACTTTAGAGCGACAGGAAGGGAAGGGGAATTTGGTGGGGAAGAAGGATCGGGAAGGGAATCATGATTGGCAGACGAGTTTACCTTCTGGTCGGGTACGATTGGGAGCGGAGTTCCGCGTCCGTATTGCTCGCTGCGTCCTCCTGGATCGGTTTGAGTGGATTTGTCCTTTGTAACATCAGTCTGGGTTGCGATTGTGGTTGTGGTGATTCTCGTGGCCCAGTCCTCCAAGAACCACTGTTCTGGTTTTCCGACAGTCGTGATTGCGTGTTTCGGTCTTCCGCACAACGTCGACAACGCGCAGATATCGTCCCTCGCAGCCCACAGCGATAACAGAATAATCCGACTGGAGCCAATTGACAATCCATGAACGTGTGACCCATATCCGAACAATTAAAGCAGACGATATTTTTGCCATAACTTGCATGCTGTCTGTAAACTACCCCAGAACTGTCGGCTGGGACTTGTCCGCCCGGACGTCTCGCCGCTGACGACGGATACCTGCTCCCCGTTTGAATTGCGGATACTGAGTTATCGGGTAGAACATCAGTTAAGGGATAATTCTCATAAGAGTCATATGCTCCAATATCATCATACGGACCGCCTGATAACTCATTGATCACGCGTCGTGGATGGATTGCAGGATCCGCCGGAGCTTTGAGCCACCGGAAAGACTCCTCCCAAGCCGAACAGCTTTTGATCAGCTCGTTGATGCTGCTAAATTGACGATCGGTTAGGTGGTATTGTAGCGTCGGCTTCATATTGTTCATGAGAATTTGAATGAGCTCTTCATCGGAATAAGGTGTGCGACATTGCAAGGTAAGCGTCCAAACGTGATTGTAAAAATCCAAAAAACTCTCGTTGGGCTGTTGTTTCCGGGCTTCAACCATTCTTCGAATTTCGTAATTAGTGCGGCGGTCTTGGAAACGCTCGATCATACCGCTTCGTAGTTCTGACCAGGTAGCGTGCGGGTTGTGTTTACGAAATGTTCAGTACCATTGTAACGCTATGTCTTTCAAGATGGTGTATAACTCCAATAGCAAGATCTGGTCGGACAATCCCCTAGACGACGCGATGGTGTCAACTTGAAATAAGAACATGTCTATGTTGATGCCCGAGGGAGATCCGGTGTAACTTAGCCCACTTCCCGACAATAAACGTCCATCGATAAATTTCGGTGGGGATGGTGAACTGGTGGAAGCGGAAGGAATCCGTTCTTGTGCAATCGGAGTTGGCGTAACTTGGTTTGACTGGTCCTTTCCGTCCAGCTGCGTTTGGAAGGCGGTTTGTCGCTGGTTCAAACTCACTAATTGCTGCGATACGGTTTCGAATTTTTGAATCATGGATTCCTCCGTGTGGTAGGGGTTTTCCGATTCGTCTGCCTCATCACCAAGGTTTTGCACGTGAATCCCATCACCTCCACTGCCCTGGGGATTATCTGGACGGAGCATATCCATTTCGAGGTGAATGCCCTTAGCGCTTTCGATGGACTCATTCAGCTTGTCGTGATCTTGTAGGTAGATTTGGAGACTCGTCTGTAGATCCTCACATGCTTTAAGAACCTGCCGTGCGAAATCCTGGTATTTTGGAGAGGTTAGGGCTCGACTTAATCGACCGGACAAATGCAGCAAACGAGAGTGGTATCGCCGCGCCGTTACAACTGGATCCTCGGTTTGTTTGTCCAATTGCGTGATCGACTCCTTTAAAATTTTCAGTTTGCGTTCACACGCGTTAATTTCGATATCTGGCCTCTTTGCCGCACTCGTATGCATTCTGGATGGTATTGGCTTTGCCTCGGCCTGCTCACTTCGGATCGCTTCCTCGAGTTGATGCAATGCATCTGATGTGTCGAAGCGAATATCGCGAAGGAGACACTCAACCTCCACCTCATCTGGTTGCAGTAAGGTTACGTCCATTTTGGGAATTGGATAGAGTTAGGGAGTAAGTTCGATTAATTCGACAAAAACGTAGTCTTTATTAATTTATAAAAGATACAAAAATATTTTATTTCAAAATGACTTTACTCGAAACTGAAGGTTTCAGAATAAAGTGAATTTATAACTATATTTCCACACCCACTATAACTAGATAATAAAAACGTAAAAAAAATTTAATTAATGATAAGAGGAATGGTTACCTTATAGTGTTTTGTGGGGCCCGGATTCCCACTATTGCTTAACCCGGCTACGACGAGATACCCTCCAAAGTGGCGCTTTTCGACGAGAACCTAATTTGGAGGGGCTCGTTGAAATTTTAAATACAATAATAATTCAATGTATGACTCAAATCGCGATAAACAGCCAGAAAGTTACCCCATGCGTTGGATAAGATCTAGTTCGAATTTGAGTTCGGTTATCTTCCCCTCGATCCAACGGAGAAATACGTTGGATACGAGGTTCTACGTCCGAGTTATCCCACACTGTACGTCTTTGAGGTCTTTCTGGGGAATCCCACGGATTTCGATTCATAACACAATAACGAAAAATAAAGAAAATGTTTATAATAATAATAACGTAAATAATGAAGCTACCAACACACCCAAGGAAGAAGGCAGAGTGGCAACAGAAAATACAAATAAGATAATAATAAAAGAAGGAAGGAATGGATACCTTGTAGTAGTTTGTGGGGCCCGTACTCCCACGATTGTTTAACCACGGATTGGACGAGATACCCCCCAAAGTGGCGCTTTTCGATGAGAACCTAATTTGGGGGGGCTCGTTGAAATTCAATTACAACAACAACAAAAAGGAATAAAAAAAATATAAAAGTCCAACACTACCAACACACCCAGTGGTATGCAGGCAGGATAAAAATAAGTTCAAGAAAATATAATCAAGAGAAGAAAAATATGATATAATAAATTGAAGTACTGTCCCGTACCGCGGGTTCCAATACAACCCAAAGATTAATTCGGAATCAAACAAAATATCAAATATAAAAAAAATCAATCAAAAAAAAATCAATCAAATAAATATATCAAAGGTAAATTTGTATACAATCAACAAAACGGCTGGTATGATGAGGGAGAGAAAGATCCCACTCCGTGTCGGCTAAATAATAAAAAAAATAAAAAAAATAATAATAATATGATAATAAAGTGTTCCGTTCCTCAAATTTAGGCCAAGAAATTTCGGGGAAGAGAAGAAATGAAGCTACACTAAACTCCAGACAAATGACATCCGAGCTCCACCACAATCGAACACAACATAGTGGAAATGGGAAAGAGCTCGGAAATCGGATGTCTGAAGAATAGGGGTATGACACCCCCATCTACGCGCAATCAAACAGCCCGTGCTGGTTGCGATCGCAGATGGGGAATGCCAACCGGGAGACTGGCTTTCGTGTGCGCGTCCAGGCGAAGTCAAACAGTGCAGTACACTGGTTTCGGCGCTGGACACGCACGCCAAAGGGAATGAAGCTACAAATCATAAAAAACTCAAAAAAAATTAAAATTCGCGATAACCTTCGGCGCCACTGTTACAGGCTGGCTGCTGCCAACCTGCAGATTTTCACTAAGCACCTGCAGAGGCCTCCACGGTGATGTTTTGCCGGCTACGTTCTCAGCGGAGAAGTGCGAAGGTCGTGGGGTTTGAGGCATGCAGGGCTCCTGGCCTACACCGTGATTAACAGAAAATTATAAAAAAATGGAAAAAAACGCAAATAATAATAATAATACCCGAATGTTCCGCCGAAATTCGTCGGCCGGAACCTGAGGAACGAACAGCCACAATCAAAAATAAAAAAAATAAAATAATCATAATGGTAGAGAGGTGCCCCGGTGCGCGCATCCGCCCGAACTCGTACGGTGGTAACCACCGGTTCCGAATCCGGATGCGGGCACCAAGGGACCGCTTACCCTACGCCGACACAGAGGGAATTCCCCCCCTCATCACACCCACCCAAAAATTTTAATAATTCATTTTGTTATTTAATCAATTTAGACAACAATAAATAAAACAAAACTTCCCACGAGGAAAAGAAAGGGAGAGAACGAGAAAGAGAGAGTGAGAACAATGCACATCGAGCGCGCGACCGTTACTCGGCGCTCGATCACAAAAATTTTTATATAATTTAGAATAAAAAAAATATGCAATAAAAAAGAAATGAAATAAAATAAATCATAAAAAAAATTGTACCTTAATATATATAAAAATTTATTGTTGCGGCCTTGGTGCCGTCCTGTCTCGTTGCGGGGCCTCTCCCCGATAACCAAAAAAAACAATAGCCGGTTGGCTACCGTTAGTTGCGGCAGGCGTTGCGGGGCTTCTCCCCGTTACCCAGATGCAAAAACGTGACCTCGACTGGCCGCCGTAAATAAATTGATGGAACGGTATTTCTGACTTCGTTAAACTTTTACCCGGTTGGGCATTAAAATTGTTGAAGTGATTAGGTGGCCACAACTGGCCAGCGTCAATTAATTGGTTGTCTCGCCTTATAAATCGGTACCTGAAGGACCTTGGTCGACCGCCAAAATAGGTTGGGCGTTGTCTCGCCAACCGTAAATAAGTGGCCTATTATTTTTTTTTACCACTGCGTTGAACGTCCATCGCCGTTAACAAGGCTGTACCCCGTCGAAAACGGAAAACGAACGAGCCTCCGTCAGCCGCCCGTAAAAAAAACACAATGAGAAAGGAAAACGTGGCACTTTCGTAACACCAAACCACTTTTAGTACATCCGCAAACACATCAAATTAAATCACACCGGATGAACTGTGACCCAAGAAGCTCTTGATAACCTCACTCCGTATCATCAGCAAACGGATTAATCGCCACACCAACTTCTCTCTTTTTTTTTCGCGTTCTCAAACTCTAATTACTTTTTATGTATTTTCACCGATGTAAAATAAATAATACTCTATTCCTCTTTTCTGACATATACTTTTTGTATTAATAGTTTTTTATTTGCCCATTTTACAATAATCAATATAATGATATTATTTTATAAATAAATCGCACTTAAATTATAAATTGTCTCGTATTTTTCCACACCAAAAAATATTTCCGACACAATTTTTCAAAAAAACTAACTGGGCACTTTTTTTTTGCATTAAATCAAACTTGTTTTTACAAAATCAAAACTCGAATGGCATCAACCAAAAAAAACTCTTACGCCGAAATAACGCGCAAAACATTCCAGAAGAATTGTCTTTCTTCTCTGTTTCTCGTTTACATCAATTCGCATTGGTGTAAACGAGAGGCATATAAGAAAAACATTCTTATGGAATGTTTTGCTTGACACACACTCGATACGCATTGTTCTCTCTTTTCCAACATCTTTCTCACCCTCGCGCCACCTTACAAAAGGTACGTACAAAACAACATCCACAAAAGTGGGGACAACAACCGAGGTGAATAAAAATACCAACACTGAGCACACATGAAAGTGGAGGCACAAACCCAAAATAAAATACAAACAGCGCTTGTTACGATCATGTAATCGTAACAGAGTTTAATAAAGGCAGTATAATTAAGTACATCACCATTCAAGTACGTAATTATCGTCGCTGAATCCGAAATGAAAAAATAAAAATGAAAATAAAAAAATTAAGGCCATTTTGGAGATGTAGATTTTTGTTTAAATTTTATTTTCGAGAGAACAGAATAAATCAATACAAAAAAATTTGATGTTTTAATATAAAATAAAGCTTTAAATTAACAATAAAAATCTATTGCGACGTAGTTTGAAACCAGAAACTTAAATCTCGTGTAGCTTGGGTGAACAAACATCGCACGAACTCGAGTTATTTTTATTCAGCTATGCTACACACAATTTTGGTTTCTGGATTCAAACTATTGCGCAACAGCTTTTAATTTTTAATTTTAAACCCTTATTTTAAATTAAATCATTAAATTTTTTTGTCTTGTTTTATTCTTTTCTCTCGAAAATAAAATTTAAACAAAAATCTACATCTCAAAAATGTCCGTAAATTTTTTTATTTTCATTTCAATTTTTTTCATTTCGGATTCACGGTCAAAATTTTTACGTCGCAGCTGCGTAATAAAATTTTTGTCCATGAATCCGAAATGAAAAAAATTGAAATGAAAATAAAAAAATTTAAGGGCTTTTATGAGATGTAGATTTTTGTTTAAATTTTATTTTCGAGAGAAAAGAATAAAACAAGACAAAAAAATTTAATGATTTAATTTAAAATAAGGGTTTAAAATTAAAAATTAAAATCTATTGCGTAATAGTTTGAATCCAGAAACCTAAATTGTGTGTAGCATAGCTGATTTATATTTTGCATTACATATTTTAAATTTGTGTAGTTTTCATTTTTCAGGTTTCGATTCATTCCTTTTTCGTATTGTATAAATACAGCTTGTGCACAAACAAAAATTTCAAGGTTGTTATCCCGTTATGAATAAACGCATATTATATAAATACATATTTTTGTTCAAGATATATATTGGTTAGCTCGTTTATTATGTTTACGTTTGCAACTTAATAGATTTCATGTAGTTTATGAAATATTGAATGATTCTCTGATGATTGTTAAAAATGAAAAATGTCCTTAAATTTTTTTATTTTCATTTCTGTTTTTTCATTTCGGACTCAAGGGCAAAAATTAAATGTCGCAGCTGCAACATAAAATTTTTGACCTTGAGTCCGAAATGAAAAAATTGAAATGAAAATAAAAAAATTAAGGGACGTTTTGGAGATATAGATTTTTGTTTAAAGTTTATTTTCTAGAGAACAGAATAAAACAATACAAAAAAATTGGTGTTTTAATATAAAATAAGAGATTAAATTAAAAATAAAAATCTATTGCGCAGTAGTTTCAAACCAGAAACCAAAGACGTGAGTAGCATAGCTGAATCCACCATTGCCTATAAACAAAATTTAGTTTATTGGCAGGGGGGAAAGAAGAGAAGAAATTTTTGGTTGAATCACAACTCATGTAAACTGACGGAATGGGTTATACACTTAAACCAGTTTATTTATTTTATATAATTGTACTTAATAAACACATTTTATTAAAAACTTGTTTTTTATTTCATTTTATTTTAAATTGCGAAATAAAAAACAAGCGTTTAATAAAATGTGTTTATTAAGTATAAGTGTGTTTCGCCAAGTGCCTAGGGCAAATAGCGTAAACAGTATTATATAATTGTATTTACGAGTTATGCACTTACACATTTTTGCGATGCGTATATTTTTCCACTTCTTTTTTTTTTGTATATCCGAATCAGCCGTTCTACATTTAGTCTCATACACCCAGGCTACACGATAACTTGGTTTCTGGTTTCAAACTAAGTCGCAACAGATTCTCATTTTTAATTTAAACCCCTATTTTATATTAAAACACCAAACTTGTTTTTCTTATCCTATTCTGTTCTCTCGAAAACAAAATTTAAACAAAAATCTACATCTGAAAATTGTCCTTAAATTGTTTTATTTTCATTTTTACTTTCTCATTTTTTACATCAAATTTTTGTCCATGAATCGGAAATGAAAAAATTGAAATGAAAATAAAAAAAATTAAGGACACTTCTGAGATGCAGACCCCTGTCCAAATCCCACTTTCGAGGGAACAAAAAAAAACCAGACAAAAAAACTTGGTGTTCCAATACAAAACAAGGGTTTAAATCAAAAACAAAAATCCATTGCGCAGTAGTTTGTAACCAGAAACCAGAGTTGTTAAATTACATGTAATTTTTAAAAAACTACATTAACTACATTTGCAATGTAGTTTATGTAGTTAATGTAGTTAAGTGTAGTTAATGTAGTTTTGTGTAGTTAATGTAGTTAATGACGTCAATGTAGTTTTTTATTCGCATGCGCATTTTTGAGGGCTATTATGATTTTATTTTTTCGATTTCGTTAAATTCAAAATCGTAAATTCGATCCGCCGCGAATATTCCTATTACGAAACTCCGCAAAAGTCGATTTTATCGACTAGTCAATTTTTATAAAATAATTGAGTAACATACGTTTTTAAACAAATTAAAGTACATATTTTATTTTAATAAAAAAGTAATAAGTATTCATTATTGTTTTCGTAAATACGATATTCGTCACAGGCTGGTTCATAATAGGGGTTCATAATAGGGCGGATTTTACGATTTTCGAATTCTACGAAAGCAAAAAAATTTCATAATACGAATGTTCGCGGTGGATCGAACTTTACGAAATAGAAAAAATTTCATAAAAGGCCTCCTGTTATTTTGGCTTATATTTTATTTTTTACTATCTTTAACTTTTGTTGAATGAATGAAAAATAAATTTGAAATAAAACCTCGATTTTTTGCGAACTGAACGTGTTTTGTAAGTTCTTCTTAAAATAGTGGTTATTTTGATTTTAAAATTTGGAAAATAAATAAACAATTTAATTATATATTTATAATATAATTTATATGAATGAAGGAAAGACGATTGTAGGATGCATGTAGTTAATGCATGTAGTTATTATGTAGTTAATTCATGATTTTTGCCTACATAGTTTATGGATTAACTACACGTAGTTTTAGAGGTAGTTTTTATCTCCTAAAACTACTTAACAACACTGCCAGAAACCAAAGTCGTGTGTAACATGGGTGATAAGACCGGCTTCTCCTTCCCTTCTTTCCCTTTTTAAATTTTAACTGCCACATTAAATTTTTCGCTGAATCCGAAGTGAAAAAATAAAAATGAAAATAAAAAAATTAAGGCCATTTTGGAGATGTAGATTTTTGTTTAAATTTTATTTTCGAGAGAACAGAATAAATCAATACAAAAAAATTTGATGTTTTAATATAAAATAAAGGTTTAAATTAACAATAAAAATCTATTGCGACGTAGTTTGAAACCAGAAACTTAAATCTCGTGTAACTTGGGTGAATAAACATCGCACGAACTCGAGATATTTTTATTTATATTTTGCTTTACATATTTTAAATTTGTGTAGTTTTTGTTTTTCAGGTTTCGATTCATTCCATTTTCATATTGTATAAATACAGCTTGTGTACAAACAAAAATTTCAAGGTTGTTATCCCGTTATGAATATACGCATATTATATAAATACATATTTTTGTTCAAGATATATATTGGTTAGCTCGTTTATTATGTTTACGTATGCAACTTAATAGATTTCATGTAGTTTATGAAATATTGAATGATTCTCTGATGATACTCTCATCTTTGCGTTGAACGTAGAGTGGACACGTTGAACAAATCGGCGCGACGCACGTTGGTCACTTGTTGACTGGCATCAACTGGTCACCGGTAAACCGTAAATAATTCGTAAATTCGGCCTTTCTAGGCCACTGAACCGGTTGGGCGTGGTCTCGGCAACAAACTCAAAACTCGTAAAATATGAATACCACCCGCAAAAATAAATCGTAGTACCGTGGATAAATTTGTGTTTAAGTTTAATAATAATCGCGTTACCCGCGGATTAGTTGCAGGCCTCGATAAAATGCCACACCCGTTGATAATATTCGAGGTAGGTGCAGTTGTAATAACAATCGCGTTACCCGCGGATTAGTTGCAGGGCTCGATAAAATGTCACACCCGTTGATAATATTCGAGGTAGATGCCGTTAAGTTTTAACACGTAACGAAATAGGAAAACAATATTATTTATTTAGTTTTATTTTTTTTCCAAAAATCACATGTAACTCAGTTTTATTTGTAGCCAACTCTTGTTTTTATTTTAAATATATAAAAAAAATATTATATTTCTTAAAACTATTTTCTTGGCTATTTGTGTATTTCACTTAAACCATACAATAAAAGTATATCTTGATTAATTCACTTAATTAAATTAAAGTGTAACATTTAAAAAAACTAAAACTTCAGATTATACCACCAAAAAAACTTTTTTTTATCCAAACAAAAATGAGACTCGTTTTTAATGACAACCAAAACTCGAATTATCCAAAACTCTAAACTCTACCGACTAACTCAAAAAAAAATTCTCACGCCGCACAAACGACGCGCAAAACATTCTAGAAGAATTGTCTTTCTTCTCTGTTTCACGTTTACATCAATTCGCATTGATGTAAACGAGAGGCATATAAGAAAAACATTCTTATGGAATGTTTTGCTTTACACATACACTCGATGCGCATTGTTCTCTCTTTCTCCCATTTTCGTTCAATACCAACCGAACAAACAAAAACATACGAGAATTCATCTACCATGGACCGCGTTCAGACATCAAAACCACGGAGGCCAGAAACCTGACGTAAAATAGATACACGAAAATCTAAAAATGGGAATGTCAGGCGTAAAACGAATATTCGGTCTTGTTACAGACAACACAGTCGTAACAAACGTGGGAACGTCCCACACCCTGAGATGTCTCATAAGCCGGGCCTAAAACAAACAATACGAAAACAAAAAACAATTTAATTGGAATGTACACCCATTGTACCGCGACATGCGTCATGTGCGGATATCTTTTACATGATACGTGCCTAACGATTTACCATTCAAATCTTCGATCGCGTATGCCATTTGTCCGACTTTGCTGGTAATAATCGCGGGTTTGAATTTGCTAGCTAATTTAGCAGAGAATTTGTTAGTCGCATCGCTCAAAACAAAAGATCGTACAAAGACGGGTTGGCCAACTCGAAAAGAACGCTTAGTACTACGCAAGTTGTAATGTTGAGCCCCCTTTTCGTGTGCTACGCATAAGTAATGTATAATAAGATCTTTAAGGAGATTTACTCGATCTGGCTTAGCCCATACTTGGACTTCGCTGGGATCATGTTCATCGAGTAATCTTCTTAGCGCATAGGCCGAACCGTGTAGTGACATATGTTGGCCGAACACGACATAATGAGGGGAATAATGCAAAGTATCATGAATGGCATTACGTAAAGCAGCCGCAATTTCTTGTAAGTTTTTGTCCCACAAATTATGATCGTGATCGCTCAAATAAGATCGAATGCTGGCAATTAGAGTTCGATTAACATATGTCTTACACCGTATTTAGACAACAAATCCTTAAATAAGTTGTAACGGAATTGTTGACACGAGGGTGTAGCGAGACGGTTCGCTTCCTAAAGTTTGCCTTCCGTTACTGAAATATTTATATTCATACATTGAGAGCTTCGGAGTGGTCATATTTTGCCGGCTAAGCGTCATGGTTGGGTGTGGGGTTTTCCGAAGGTCAATATATGCTGGTTAGACCACTAACAAAATAATGAAAAGACATTTTTCATATTAATCTATTAAAAGGATACAAGAGACGAACCCACTTACCGGTTGTTAGGAATCACGTTTGGAATCACACTTACCCCCTCATCCTATAATTAAAGCTTTTAGCTTCTCATACTGAAAGCAACGAAAAAATAGTGGAACGGCATCAAAGCAAGATTACGAAAATTAAATAACCCAAAAGAAATTATAAGAAAACATTTGCATTGAGTAATTCTAACAAAAGCATTATAAATTTTATTTTAATAAATGATAAAAATACCAAAGATGGTGGAAAAATAAAGAAAATCCAATTTGTAACTACTACTACCTAAACTTAGAATTTGACGTCAGGCAAAACTAAATTTCTATATATGTAAATTTATAATAATTAACCTAATATTATATATTTAATACCACCACCAAATTTATATAAAAATTTAAAGAAATAAAAATTAAAGTACAAAATTCCTTAATTTAAAACATAAAAAAAACCTTAATTAAAGATGATAGGTCGCGGCCGATGTCCCACGATGTTAACGATAATGTAGTATTATTTATTATGGCGGAGTAATTATCTAATGCACCATTATGATTTTTTTACTGTTAATATTTTATCCATGAACATATATTTTATTATTATACAATTTTAAAAGAGCAGCTTTTATCGATTTATTAACATTTTATATTATTAACGTTATTAATTAATACCACTATTATAAGTTTTTATTCGTAAATCGTTAGTACGATTTAAATATTATTATACAGACTTTTTGTCCGATCAACGTTTTTCGTTATTTACACCGCACTATAATTTTTATACTTCGGAACCACTGGTCACTTTTTTGTTAACTATGACGTATGCACCGACTATTATTTCACGTTATTTATTATAATAAGCGACCACATGTTAACTTTATTTTGTTTGCGCGTCGCTTTGCCTGTCACTTCGTTTTTTTTTGTAAATTTTTGTTTCTTTTTATTTTCTTTTTGCTTTGTGTTTTTTTTTTCGTTTTTTGTTTGTTTTATTAACACTTTATAATTTAGTTTAAACTTATATATTAATTTAACTTATATATTAAATTAAACGTTAAATATAATCTTAGCACAATTTAGATTTTTTTTTAAATTCTTGTAGAACCACTGGTCAATATAGAAATTTCTCCCGTCCGTTTTTTTTTTCAACGATTTTCAACATAAATTTTTTTCGGGTTAATTGCATAATCTTTAATTTATTTAAACTACATAGTTCAACTAATGAACTTAATGAAACTGTTGGTTTTAAATTAAAATAATTTATAGGTAAACCCAACGTATATATATATATAATTTATTTATTTTTTATCAGTTTCAGTAAAATCTGACACTGAATAACCGACAACACGTTTCGAGAACTTTTTTTTTTATATCGCACGATATTACTATTTTCATACTAAAAATTTATTAACAACTAACTTTTGCATCCAAAAATGTGTTTTCTATTATACTCAGGCAAAACAAATTGCTACGGGATAATCGAGTTGTACCTATACATCTATACCAAGAAACAAAATTTTCCCGCGTATTCTAAATGACTTTGTTTGTAGAAATGGTATGTCAGGAGAGTTAAACCAATCCAACTTGGAACGCTACACGTTCGTAGACGATGCTTGACGTTGGGTGCCATCTGTAACGGAATTAGTTGCCCAGGATGTGGTCGACACGGCTATCCGAAGGATCGGTGCTTCCGGTATAATCCACCTTCGTGAAACTGGCGATCGGGGGTACGTTCCACGAGCGTGTCACACCCCCAAAACAACAATCGGGTGGAAGCAGCTTCCAACACGGATCGAGAGTTAGCGCTACGTCAAGTTTAAATCAAACTCAACTTCTATTTCCCCGTTTTTCCCCTTACTCTCTCAGGGTCCGTTCTGTGTCTAACCGAAACAAATTGTATTGGAGAAGTCGAAGAATAAGTAAAAAGAAAATAGCTGAATCTTTAATTTCCGCTCCGGGAGATTGTCGACCGTACATTCAATTAAATATTTTATGGAAAATGTACGAAGGTTTGTTAGACAGCGGAGCAAATGTATCTCTGTTAGGAAAAGGATCTGAAAAATTTTTAAATCACCCAGATGTTTCATTTATTTCCCTCATCGATTAAAACAGCAAATGGTCAAAAAGAATCAGTGCTGGGATACATAAATATACCTGTCACGTTTGCAGGCCAAACAAAATTGATAATATTGCATCTGTCTCCTAACTTGGCACAGGAATTGTATTTGGGAATAGATTTTTTCCAACACTTTAATATTACAATTACAATTCCTTCGTCGTCAACTACCACAACTTCTCCCATCTCGAATAATAACGCTTTAAATAATTCATCTAGACAGGTCTTGGAATTGACTGATGATACGATTAATGAGTCGTGTAGGCACATTTTAACTGAACACCAAAATGAAATATTAAACAACGTCATTCAAAAATTCCCGTCATCAGCTGTATTGGGTCTTGGACGTACACATTTGGTAAAGCATTATATTGATGTCGGAAATGCCAAACCTGTAAAACAACGCCATTATGCAGTGTCACCAGCCGTTCAGGCTGAAATTTACGAGGAGCTTGATCGCATGTTGGAGTTGGGGGTAATAGAGGAGAGTTGCAGTTCGTGGAGTTCTCCGGTTACACGAGTGCGAAAACCAAACGGCAAAATTCGACTGTGTCTTGATGCGCGAAAGGTAAATGAAGTGACGGTTAAGGACGCGTATCCCTTACCCCTCATCGATGGCCTACTGGGGCGTCTGAATAATACAAGAATCATTTCGAGTCTGGATTTGAAAGACGCCTTCTGGCAGATCCCTCTCGATGAAGGGTCAAGGGATAAAACCGCGTTCTCTGTGCCGGGCCGCCCGTTATATCATTTCACGGTTATGCCGTTTGGGCTGTGTAATTCGCCGCAAACAATGTGCCGATTAATGCATCGGGTGATACCCCACGAACTGCATCACCGTATTTTCGTCTACTTAGATGATTTGTTGGTTACCAGTGAGAGTTTTGACGAGCATATCAATTTACTGGACTTAGTCGCTGGATTCCTTAAATCAGCCAATCTTACTATTAATATAGATAAAAGTAAATTTCTTTTAAGAGAAATTAAATATTTAGGTTTCATTGTTGCTGACGGCATCCTTAAAGTCGACCCTGAGAAAGTATCAGCGATTACTAACTATAACAGACCAAAATCGGTGAAACAGATTCGCCAATTTCTTGGTGTTACGGGCTGGTATCGCCGTTTTATTCCGCAGTATGCAGAAATAGCAGTCCCTATTACACGTCTACTTAAAAAGAATCAAAAGTTCCAGTGGACCAATGAGTCTGAGCAAGCTTTCTGCAAACTGAAACCTGCGTTATCCTCCTCACCTGTGCTATGTAATCCCGATTTTGACAAACACTTTTACATTGAATGCGATGCGTCAAAAATTGGTATAGGAAGTGTTCTGTACCAGAAATCTGATAGTGGTGAGGATCGGCCAATCGCATTCTTCTCTAAAAAACTAAACGGTGCGCAACGTAACTATAGCGTTACCGAACTGGAATGCCTAGCCGCCGTTTTAAGTGTAATGAAATTCAGGCAGTACGTGGAGGGATTGCCTTTCACCATTACGACTGACCACACTAGTCTAAAGTGGTTGATGGAGCAAAGGGACCTCTCCGGGAGACTTGCCCGTTGGAGCTTAAAGCTTCAGGGTTTCAATTTCAGTATTAAATATAAAAAAGGGTGTGATAATGTAGTGCCGGATGCCTTATCCAGAAATACTTTCAATATTACAGGAGATGAAGAATTAGCGTGTGAGGTAATAAGTGAGTTAGAGATTGGCAAGTTTAATGATGACCCTGAATACTTGGAATTAACAAAAGCTTTAATAGATGATCCGCTCGCTAGTAAAAATATGAAACTGATAGATAACTGTATATATTACAAGCCGTCGTACTCGTGTAAAAATCAATTCACAGATGTCCCTGTATGGAAATTATATGTTCCCCGCAAACTAATTATACCATTGATTGAACGTGTGCATTGTCCCCCAAACGCTGCTCATTTCGGCATGCAGAAAACTCTCGAAATATTACAACGTTATTATTTTTGGCCCGGAATGATCCGAGATACTCACAATTTTATACGACAATGTAATATTTGCAAGGAGTGCAAACCGACGAATGCGGTATCGCGAGCACCTATGGGTAACTTCTACGAAATTAAACGTCAATTCCAAAAACTTTTTATAGACTTCCTGGGTCCGTATAGTCGCTCGAAAGATGGAAACTGCTACATTTTTATCGCAGTGGATCAATTTTCAAAATTTGTCTTTTTGGAACCAATGCGGGACGCTACTTCGAAAAATGTGTGCAAATATTTAGAAAACCGTGTGTTTAACGTATTTGCTATTCCGGAGATACTCGTGAGCGATAACGCTAAGCAATTTACTTCTAAAGAATTTTCTAATCTCTGCCTGAAGTATGGTATAAGACATCAGTTTACACCAAGGTACCATCCTCAAGCTAATGCTAGTGAACGAGTGAATCGCTCGGTACTATCTGCTATTAGAGCGTACGTTCAAGATAACCATCGGAATTGGGATCAAAACATTCATGCCATTCATGGTTCGGCTTTACGAAATGTAGTTCATGAAAGTACAAAGTTTTCGCCTTATTTCATCACATTCGGTCAGCACTATATTGGGCATGGTTCCCAATATAATATTCTAAGAAAACTTTATTCTTTAGACGGTAGAGAGATTGAGTTGACAGCTGTGGAACGGCTAACGTCAATACAACAAGATGTTATTAATAATCTTAAAAATGCTTATCTGCAAAGCAGCAAGCGTTACAATTTGAGATCTCGTCCCACCAACTTTAGAGTAGGTCAAACCGTGTTTGTACGTAACTATATACAAAGTGATGCAGCTAATAAGATATCTGCTAAATTGTGTCCAAAATTTAAAAAAGCTGTTATCCATAAATGTCTTGGTAATGTTGCTTTTGAACTGAGAGACACCCACAACAAACCCTTAGGTATCTTTCATGCAAACGATCTACGTTGCTAAATTGAAGGTCAGGTTAATAGTGTTATGAATATTATTACAATTGTGCCCGGCTTATTGAGACTATCTCATGGGTGTAGGTCGTCCCCACGATTTGTAACGTCGAGCATCGTCTACGAAAGTGTAGCGTTCCAAGTTGGATTGGTTTAACTCCCCTGACATACCATTTCTACAAACAAAGTCATTTAGAATACGCGGGAAAATTTTGTTTCTTGGTATAGATGTATAAGTACAACTCGATTATCCCGTATCAATTTGTTTTGCTTGAGTATAAAAGAAAACACATTTTTGGATGCAAAAGTTAGTTGTTAATAAATTTTTAGTATGAAAATAGCAATATCGTGCGATATAAAAAAAAGTTCTCGAAACGTGTTGTCGGTTATTCAGTGTCAGTTTTTACTGAAAGTGAAAAAAAAAAAAAATTATATATATATACGTTGGGTTTACCTATAAATTATTTTAATTTAAAACCAACAGTTTCATTAAGTTCATTAGTTGAACTATGTAGTTTAAATAAATTAAAGATTATGCAATTAACCCGTAAAAAATTTATGTTGAAAATCACTGAAAAAAAACGGACGGGAGAAAGTTCTATATTGACCAGTGGTTCTACAAGAATTTAAAAAAAAATCTAAATTGTGCTAAGATTATATTTAACGTTTAATTTAATATATAAGTTAAATTAATATATGAGTTTAAACTAAATTATAAAGTGTTAATAAAACAAACAAAAAAACGAAAAAAAAAATAAACACAAAGCAAAAAGAAAATAAAAAGAAACAAAAATTTACAAAAAAAAACGAAGTGACAGGCAAAGCGACGCGCAAACAAAATAAAGTTAACATGTGGTCGCTTATTATAATAAATAACGTGAAATAATAGTCGGTGCATACGTCATAGTTAACAAAAAAGTGACCAGTGGTTCCGAAGTATAAAAATTATAGTGCGGTGTAAATAACGAAAAACGTTGATCGGACAAAAAGTCTGTATAATAATATTTAAATCGTACTAACGATTTACGAATAAAAACTTATAATAGTGGTATTAATTAATAACGTTAATAATATAAAATGTTAATAAATCGATAAAAGCTGCTCTTTTAAAATTGTATAATAATAAAATATATGTTCATGGATAAAATATTAACAGTAAAAAAATCATAATGGTGCATTAGATAATTACTCCGCCATAATAAATAATACTACATTATCGTTAACATCGTGGGACATCGGCCGCGACCTATCATCTTTAATTAAGGTTTTTTTTATGTTTTAAATTAAGGAATTTTGTACTTTAATTTTTATTTCTTTAAATTTTTATATAAATTTGGTGGTGGTATTAAATATATAATATTAGGTTAATTAATATAAATTTACATATATAGAAATTTAGTTTTGCCTGACGTCAAATTCTAAGTTTAGGTAGTAGTAGTTACAAATTGGATTTTCTTTATTTTTCCACCATCTTTGGTATTTTTATCATTTATTAAAATAAAATTTATAATGCTTTTGTTAGAATTACTCAATGCAAATGTTTTCTTATAATTTTTTTTGGGTTATTTAATTTTCGTAATCTTGCTTTGATGCCGTTCCACTATTTTTTCGTTGCTTTCAGTATGAGAAGCTAAAAGCTTTAATTATAGGATGAGGGGGTAAGTGTGATTCCAAACGTGGTTGTTAGGTAAGTGGGTTCGTCTCTTGTATCCTTTTAATAGATTAATATGAAAAATGTCTTTTCATTATTTTGTTAGTGGTCTAACCAGCATATATTGACCTTCGGAAAACCCCACACCCAACCATGACGCTTAGCCGGCAAAATATGACCACTCCGAAGCTCTCAATGTATGAATATAAATATTTCAGTAACGGAAGGCAAACTTTAGGAAGCGAACCGTCTCGCTACACCCTCGTGTCAACAATTCCGTTACAAAGTTCGAGGTAAATTGCTTCCCATTGTCAGAGGTAATTATTTCGGGAACGGAGAATAAAAGGAATATCTCATTTTCCAAAAATCGACACAATAATGAGGCAGACGCTTCGCGTAAGGGTTTTACAACTACGAATTTCGAATAATGATCCAGAACGATAACAATACAGGTATTTCCGAGTTTCGAACGTTGGTACGGACCCAAAAAATCGACATATAGTTTTTGAAACGGGCGAGTTGACGTGACCTGAGCTCCCATGGCTGGTTGTGTTGAATATCTAACAGCTTTGTTTATTTTACATTTAGTGCAGCCAGCAACGTACTGTTTAACTTGTTTTGCCATCTGAGGCCAGAAAAATTGACATTGATTGACAAAAATTGATTGCGCCTTCAGCCGCTCGAAAGTTTTGCTGCCGCTTTAATGTGCTGAAGTGGGAGGTACGCGAGCCTGTTCAATTAGTGATTGGGTCAAGCTATTTGGAATAACTAATTTCCAGTTCGAAATGACGGTATCCGTATATTTAAAACCAAACGAAGGGGATATTAGTAGTTTATCATCTTGAATCTTGTAGTTGTGCGAACAATCTTTTAACGTACGAATTTTCGCGATCTGATCGACGTAATCTGAATCTTGGAACGCATCCGAATTTTGATCAACGTGTAGAATGGGGACTGACGAAGGTACTAAAGCATCCACGGAAGGGTCGATATTTTTACTCGACAAGACTGGATCTTCAAATTGGGCACCAGGATCAGGCGTGCTCTTACTTTCAGAATCATCCGCACAAGGAGCGGATTCATCCGGAAAAGCTCGAGACAACGCATCAGGTACAATGTTAACTGAACCTTTTCGGTAACCAATCTGAAAATCCAGCGCTTGAAGTTTAAGACTCCATCTCGCCACCAGTCCGGAGAGGTCTTTTTGACTCATTAGCCAGTAAGATCGGTGACAGAAGAAGCTAAGGAGGCGAAATTTGGAATGAAGCGACGGTACCATCCGCACATTCCCAGAAAACGTCTAATCTGTTTCGTCGTTTTCGGAATAGGGTACTCCAGAATAGCTTTACATTTATCTGGGTTTGTACGGAAGCAACCATCACCCACAATATAACCTAAATAGTCTACTTCTTTCAACACAAACTTATTTTTGGTCAAATTAATTGTTAAACCAGCGTCCGTCAGATATCCAGCAACCTATTGTAGCAAATCGAAGTGTTCGGCCAGAGTGGAGGATGTGACCAGAAGGTCATCGAGGTACACAAAGACCTTATCGTGCAGTTGGTACGGGATCACGCGGTGCCTTAAGCGAAAAAGCGTCTGTGGGGCGTTGCATAAGCCAAACAGCATCACCTTGAACTGATACAAGGGCCGTCCAGGAACCGTAAACGCTGTTTTATCGCGGGATGCTGGGTCGAGTGGGATCTGCCAAAAGGCATCCTTCAAATCAGTCACCGAAATGAATCGAGTGTGTCTCAAACGACCCAACAATCCGTTGATTATTGGCAGCGGATACGCATCCTTGACGGTTGCCTTGTTCAGTTCTCTTGCATCTAAGCACAAACGAACTTTGCCATTGGCCTTACGCACCAACGTGACCGGTGAACACCAAGAACTTTGTGACTCCTCGATGACCCCCAAAGACAACATCCTATCCAACTCGGCATACATGAGTTTCTGGATAGCTGGGGATACGGAATAAAAACGTTGTTTGACTGGTTTTGCGGAACCGACATCGATCGTATGAGTGATGAGGGATGTGCGGCCTAAACCTAAAATATCGCTGCTCGGGAATTGTTCGCGGATAAGATCCAATTTACGACGATCATTATATGTTAAAATATGGAATTTGGGTGTGTTGGTAGTTTCACCTAATTCGTCCGAATTACTTAACGCGGAGATTTTTGGGGAAATTCCAAAACGATTCCAAAAATCGATACCCAAATAAAGCGGTTGTTCTAAGGAAGGAACAACATGAAAATTCATGGTTTGAGTAATTCCATTAAACTCGACGTCAGCTCGTATGTAACCAAATACTCGTTGGACTTGACCACTCGCGGTAGTTATCGTGGATGGAAAATTATGAAACTCTACGAATGGATCCGACAAGATTTTCTCCGCTCCATTCCCGAGAACACTGACACTCGCCCCGCTGTCGAGAAGACCCTTAAAAGGGATCTTATTTATAAAGACCTGGGCGTAAGGCCGAGTGTCACTACCCTCGGAGAACAAACCGGAGGAAATCACGTCATTTCTCATTGCAGCGCGGTGGTTCCAATATTTCTTGGAACGTTTTAAACGATCTAACTTAGCTAACGACGGAGAATTATAGAAAAACTTTAGAGCGACAGGAAGGGAAGGGGAATTTGGTAGGGAAGAAGGATCGGGAAAGGAATCATTACTGGCCGACGAGTTTACTTCTTCGTTGGATTCGATAGTGATCGGAGTTCCGCGTCCCTTTTTCTCGTTACCTTCACCTGAATCGGTTTGAGTGGCTCTATCCTCTGTACTATCAGCAGTCTGAGTGGAGGTGGATTTGATCTCGGTACAGTCCGTCTGAGTGGCCGTTGTGGTGACGATATTTTTACCGTAATTTGATTGTTGTTTACCAACGGATCCAGAGCTGTCTGCTGGGACTTGTCCGCCAGGACGTCTCGCCGCTGCCGATGGAAACCTGCTCCCCTTGTGAATAGCGGATACTGAGTTATCAGGTAGTACATCAGTAAGGGGGTAATTCTCGTACGAGTCATACCCTCCAGCATCATCATAAGGACTGCCTGATACCTCATTTATCACGCGTCGTGGATGGATTGCAGGATCCGCCGGAGCTTTGATCCGCCTGAAAGACTCCTCCCAAGCAGAGCAGCTTTTGATTAGCTCGTTGATGCTGCTAAACTGTCGATCGGAAAGATGGTACTGGAGTTCTGGTTTCATGTTCGCCATTTAAGTTTCGATGAGCTCTTCGTCCGAATACGGTGTACGACATTGTAGCGTTAGACTCCACACTTGATCGAAAAAATCTAGGAAACTTTCGTTGGGTCGTTGTTTGCGTGCCTCAACGGTTCGCCGGATTTCGTAATTGGTGCGGCGATCTTTAAACCGTTCGATGATACCGCTTCGTAGATCTGTCCAGGTAGCGTTCGGATTATGTTTGCGGAATGTCCAATACCACTGCAAGGCGATATCTTTCTAATTGTATGTAGCTCGAATAACAAGGTTTCGTCGGACAATCCGCGAGACGAAGCGATGGTGTCTACCTGAAACAGGAACATGTCGATCATGGTACCCGTCGGGTCTCCTGTGTAATTTAGTCCGCTTTCCGATAATAAGGGACCATCGATAAAGTTTTGCTCAAAATCGTTTTGCTCTAGTATTGTTAAGTCCATTTTGGATGATGACAGGATAGAGGGATAAACTGGCTCGATTTAATTTGGCAAAGAAAATTAGACTCGAAGTATGCAATCTTTATTAAATTTTTTAATAATATACAAAAAAAATTAATTCAATTTGTTTTAAATGAAACTGAAGGTTTCAAATAAAATAGTTCGGAAAAATTCCACAAACACAACAACAAAAAAAAAGAAATATAGAAAAAAAATAAATATAAACATTAAATATAAATGAAATAATAATAAGAAATTTGGTACTAGGGATGAAGCTGCGATCCACTAGAAACCTGAGACCCGTAATCCCCAAATTTAACGACGGGATATTTGACGAGAAACCCTCGAAAGCGGTACCTTATCGTAACCTTCATTTGGAGGGGCTCGTTAAAAAACATTTTAAATATCCAAAATAAAGAAATAATAATAATAACGAAAATAAAACTACCAACACACCCAATAGTACGCCGATAGTGAAATATTACAACCAAATAATAAAGCAAAACGCAAAGAAAATCAAATAATAAGAAAAGAAAAGAAGGAATGGTTACCTTGTAGTGGTTTATTGGGCCCGTATTCCCACGATTGTTTAACCACGGAGGGGACGAGATATCCCCCATAGTGGCGCTTTTCAATGAGAACCTACTTTGAAGGGGCTCGGTTAAATTTGAAACGATACGAAAACCAAAAATAATAAAAAATATAAACAAAATCCAAAACTACCAACACACCCAGTGGTATGCAGGTAGACTAATAAGTTCCGAAAGAAAAGAAAAACGATACCAATGAAAGAAAATGAAGAACTAATTGTACCCGCGGGTTCCTACACAACCCAAAAACAAAAAAAAAATCAAAATCAAAATACCGAAATACCAAAATCAAACCAAATAAAATCAAAAATATCAAAAAAAAAATCAAATAAACATATCAGATATAAATTTAAATCAAAAATACGAAACGGATGGTATGATGAGAGTGGAAATCCCACTCCGTGTCGGCTAAATAATAAATTAAAATAAACTAAAAAAATAATAATAAAATGTTGTTCTGTTCCTCAAATTTCGGTCGAGAAATTTCGGGGAAAACAAGAAATGAAGCTAAGTACTAAACCCCGGACAAATGACATCCGAGCTCCACCACAATCGAACACAACACAGTGGAAATGGGAAGGAGCTCGGAAGTCGGATGTCCGGAGAATAGGGGTATGACACCCCCATCTACGCGCAATCAAACAGCCCGTGCTGGTTGCGATCGCAGATGGGGAATGTCAACCGGGAGACTGGCTTTGGTGTGCGCGTCCAGGCGAAGTCAAACAGTGCGGAACACTGGTTTCGGCGCTGGACACGCACGCCAAAGGGAATGAAGCTACAAATCATAAAAAATCAAAAAATTAAAATTCGCGATAACCTTGGGCGCCACTGTTACAGGCTGGCTACTGCCAACCTGCAGATTTCACTAAGCCCATGCAGAGGCCTCCACGGTGATATTTTGCCGGCTACGTTCTCAGCGAGAAGTGCTAGGGTCGTGGGGTTTGAGGCATGCATGGCTCCTGGCCTACACCGTGATGATACAGATATTTATAAAAATGGGGAAAACCGCAAATAATAATAATACTACCCGAAGTTCCGCCGAAATTCGTCGGCCGGAACCTGAGGAACGAACAGCCAAAATCAAAAATAAAAAAAATAAAATAATCATAATGGTAGAGAGGTGCCCTGGTGCGCGCATCCACCCGAACTCGTACGGTGGTAACCACCAGTTCCGAATCCGGATGCGGGCACCAAGGAACCGCTTACCCTACGCCGACACAGGATGGGAAATCCCCCTCACCCTACCCAACCGAGAAAATTTAATAATTCATTTTTTTATTTAATTTACAAACCAAAAAAAAAAAGTAAGACCCAACTTCCCACGAAGAAAAACCGCAAGGAAGGTAGAGAACGAGAGAGAGAAACGAGAGAGAGCGAGAACAATGCGCATCGAGTGCGCACCCGCTGTGCGGCGCTCGATTACAAAATAAAAAAATTTAAAAATAAAAATAAAAAATTGAAAATATATGAAAAATAAGAAAACAATAAAATAAACCGAAAAAAAAATAAAAAATGGTACCTTAAAATTACTGTTATATATTGCGGCCTTGCGCGGCCGTCATGCCACAGGTGACCTTGCCCCACCCGGACCGTTGCGGTTTTGGTACCGTTAGTTGCGGGGCCTCACCCGATGCCAAAGCGATGAACGTAGAGTGGACACTTTGAACAAATCGGCGCGACAAACGTTGGTCACTTGTTGACTGACCTCAACTGGCCACCGGTAAACCGTAAATATTTCCTAAATTCGGCCTTCCTAGGCCACTGAACCGATTGGGCGTGGTCTCGGCAACAAACTCAAAACTCGTGAAATATGAATACCACCCGCAAAAATAAATCGGAGTACCGTGGATAAATTTGTGGCCCCGTAATAAGTTTAATAATTATCGCGTTACCCGCGGATTAGTTGCAGGCCTCGATAAAATGCGACACCCGTTGATAATATTCGAGGTAGGTGCAGTTGTAATAACAATCGCGTTACCGGCGGATTAGTTGCAGGGCTCGATAAAATGTCACACCCGTTGATAATATTCGAGGTAGATGCCGTTAAGTTTTAACACGTAACGAAATAGGAAAACAATATTATTTATTTAGTTTTATTTTTTTTCCAAAAATCACATGTAACTCAGTTTTATTTGTAGCCAACTCTTGTTTTTATTTTAAATATATAAAAAAAAATATTATATTTCTTAAAACTATTTTCTTGGCTTTTTGTGTATTTCACTTAAACCATACAATAAAAGTATATTTTGATTAATTCACTTAATTAAATTAAAGTGTAACATCCAAAAAAACTAAAACTTCAGATTATACCACCAAAAAAACTTTTTTTTATCCAACCAAAAATGAAACTTGTTTTTAATGACAACCAAAACTCTAATTATCCAAAACTCTAAACTCTACCGACTAAAGCCTAGTACTCAGTTCGATTTCACGTGAAATTTCCATACGATTTTACCAAAGTGAAATTAGAAATGAAAAATTTCATTTCTGTTTTTGTTTTGTCGTACTCAGTTCTCCAACGAAAAAACCAAATGTGTTCAATACATCAAAGATGGCGCGCATAAACTCTCCAAATTATTTGTTTGTTTTTGGCAAAAAACAAATTTTTTAAGACCACAAATTCATAAATTTTAATTAAAGTCAATTTAATTTAAATTATTTACGTAAAATAAAGAAATTAATTTATGCATGTTTACAAATCTATCCGTTAAAATTAAAAATTCTCCAAACAAAATTTCATTTCTATATCACGCGAAAATAAATAGATTTTTGGAGACCACGTTAAAATTTCATTTCACTTTGAACTGAGTACTAAGCTTAACTCAAAACAAAATTCTCACGCCGCACAAACGACGCGCAAAACATTCCAGAAGAATTGTCTTTCTTCTCTGTTTCGCGTTTACATCAATTCGCATTGATGTAAACGAGAGGCATATAAGAAAAACATTCTTATGGAATGTTTTGTTTTACACACACCCCAAGTATTTTTACTTTCAATTTTCCTGGCGATATTCGTACTTAAGTACTAAACTTAGTCTAGTATTTTTCTAAGTTTGAGTTGCAATTTATTAAAATAAAACGTATGAAACGTGTCGCGATTATACGAAACTGAACGAAACTCAATAAAGGAGAATTGTATACATGTATGTGTGACCAGAAAAGACAAAAAACAAAATGGCGGGAGCGAGGTTGTGCATGAAAGTAAAATGCTATATTTGAAAATGTTTGAAGAAAAAGATGGCGGCATCCAAATGTGAGAGCAAAAAAAAAATTTAGGTTTAAAATGAATATTTTTATTTTATTAAATTTGCGGTATAAAAATATACATACATATATACACGTTATATACGAATCTGAATTATATTTTAGTTATTTTTTTAATTATTTTTTATTATTACACAATTTGAAATTATTCTTTAATTGTAATATTAAAAGTTTAAATAATTTTCCAAATAGGTACTATGATTATTGCACATCAAGTTTATTATTTTCGCATTTGTTTTCTACCTAAAAACTTAAAACTGAACTAGAAATTAATTAATTTATGAAAACAATATTTGAATAGATATAAAATATATTTTGATGTAATTTTATTTAAATTAACGCACATCTTTAAATTTTTTTAACAAAATTTTATAAAATTACCAAACTCATGTCGTGAACATGAAAAATAAAAACAAACCATGTACATTACACGCTATACACATTCCTACGAAAGAAAAATTGCGGTAACACAGTATACAGTAGTAACAACACAGTATACATATACGCTACAAACACTATCATTATAATGTGAAGTTTAACTTTCGTTAATTTTGGATGAAAACGAAGGAAAATACTATGCTCAATTTTTACTTTCGTTTTGTTATACTTGGGACACTCGATGCGCATTGTTCTCTCTTTCTCCCATTTTCGTTCAATACCAACCGAACAAACAAAAACATACGAGAATTCATCTACCATGGACCGCGTTCAGACATCTTTTGATGTCTGAACGCGGTCCATGGTAGATGAATTCTGCACGGAGGCAAGAAACCTGGCGTAAAATAGATACTCGAAAATCTAAAAATGGGGATGTCATGCGTAAAACGAATATTAGGTCTTGTTTCAGACAACACAGTCGTAACAAGTGTATGTAAACATGACAATTTTTAAGGCAAAGTTTTTATGAATAAATTGTTATTATAAATTGTTATAAATTGTGAATGTAAGGTAAGATTCATACTTCTATTTCTTCGTTGGTATTTGTTACCACCTATGGCTGATGTCACACTAGGGTAACTGGAATCCGGCAACTTCTTCGTTTGTTTCCCCTTTACTAATAAAATCAAAAAATTTAGGCGCCGTTAAAACCGATTTTATTGGTAAAGGGGAAAGAAACGAAAAAAATACAAGATAAAAGTTACCCTAGTGTGGATACGCACTACCATTGAAAAAATTAAGTTCCCCCAAAGTCACGATATCACCCATGCTACACACGATTTTGGTTTCTGGTTTCAAACTAAGTCGCAATAAATTTTAAATTTTAATTTAAAACCTTATTTTATATTAAAACATCAATTTTTTTGTATTATTTTATTCTGCTCTCAAAAATAAAATTTATACAAAAATCTACATCTCAAAATGCCATTAAATTTTTTTATTTTTATTTCTATTTTTGCATTTTGGATTTACTGAAAAATTTAATGTCGCGGTTAAAATGGATTTTGTAAGTAAAAGGGAAAAGAAAAGATGTTGTAGATTTTTATTTAAATTTCATTTTTGAGAGAACAGAATAAAACAATACAAAATAAGTTGGTGTTTTAATATAAAATAAGGGTTTAAATTAAAAATAAAAATTTATTGCGACTTAGTTTGAAACCAGGAACCAAAATCATGTGTAGCATGGGTGTTTGAGTCGCTCAAGTGACGTTCTTTCCAACAAAACAGATTATATTAAGATCAAAAGATTTGATTTAAATCAAGTCTTGACATTCTATCTAACACAAAAATGTGAGATGAATCAAATCTATATTGTTTGATAGGTTTGATCTTTTTTCGATTTGATCGACACTACCACCACGAAACATTATAAGTGCGCAATTTTTATACTTTGTTATTTAAGTATTTTTTTTTTGCTGTGTACAAGTTTGTTTTGTTTAAATTAATAAATTAAAGAAATCAATAACCATATTCAATTTTAATTATTATATATACACTTGTTTGTGCCATAATATTTATTTTCAACAAACACGTTGCCTGTGTAGCACAAGTGCGTTTAAACAAAATATGCATAAAAAACAAACATCAAAAGACGGTCGCTTACGCGCAAAGAGAATAGAGTTTTATAAAGAGTACCAGCTATACTACACACAATTTTGGTTTCTGGATTCAAACTATTGCGCAATAGATTTTAATTTTTAATTTTAAACCATTATTTTAAATTAAATCATTAAATTTTTTTGTCTTGTTTAATTGTTTTCTCTCGAAAATAAAATTTAAACAAAAATCTACATCTCAAAAATGTCCGTAAATTTTTTTTATTTTCTTTTCAATTTTTTTCATTTCGGATTCACGGTCAAAATTTTTACGTCGCAGCTGCGTAATAAAATTTTTGTCCGTGAATCCGAAATGAAAAAAAATTGAAATGAAAATAAAAAAATTTAGGGACATTTTTAAAATGTAGATTTTTGTTTAAATTTTATTTTCGAGAGAAAAGAATAAAACAAGACAAAAAAATTTAATGATTTAATTTAAAATAAGGGTTTAAAATTAAAAATGAAAATCTATTGCGCAATAGTTTGAATCCAGAAACCAAAATTGTGTGTAGCATAGATGTACCGAAAGAAAAGAAACAATTTACAAAAACAGCCATGCTACACTTAATTTAATTTCTGGTTTCAAACTAAGCCGCAATAGATTTTTATTGTTAATTTAATCCTTTATTTTAAATTAAAACACCAATTTTTTTGGATTGTTTTATTCTGTTCTCTCGGAAATAAAATTTAAACAAAAATCTACATTTCAAAAATGTCCTTAAATTTTTTAATTTTCATTTCTGTTTTTTTATTTCGGACTCAAGGGCAAAAATTAAATGTCGCAGCTGCAACATAAAATTTTTGACCTTGAGTCCGAAATGAAAAAATTGAAATGAAAATAAAAAAATTTAGGGACGTTTTTGAGATATAGATTTTTGTTTAAAGTTTATTTTCTAGAGAACAGAATAAAACAATACAAAAAAATTGGTGTTTTAATATAAAATAAGAGATTAAATTAAAAATAAAAATCTATTGCGCAGTAGTTTCAAACCAGAAACCAAAGACGTGAGTAGCATAGCTGAATCCACCATTGCCTATAAACAAAGTTTAGTTTAGTTTGTCGCAAAATTGCGAAATAAAAAACAAGCGTTTAATAAAATGTGTTTATTAAGTATAAGTGTGTTTTGCCAAGTGCCTAGGGCAAATAGCGTAAAAAGTATTATATAATTGTATTTACGAGTTATGCACTTACACATTTTTGCGATGCGTATATTTTTCCACTTCTAATTTTTTTGTATAGCCGAATCAGCCATTCTACATTTAGTCTCATACACCCAGGCTACACGATAACTTGGTTTCTGGTTTCAAACTAAGTCGCAACAGATTCTCATTTTTAATTTAAACCCCTATTTTATATTAAAACACCAAACTTGTTTTTCTTATCCTATTCTGTTCTCTCGAAAACAAAATTTAAACAAAAATCTACATCTGAAAATTGTCCTTAAATTGTTTTATTTTCATTTTTACTTTCTCATTTTTTACATCAAATTTTTGTCCATGAATCGGAAATGATAAAATTGAAATGAAAATAAAAAAATTTAAGGACACTTCTGAGATGCAGACCCCTGTCCAAATCCCACTTTCGAGAGAACAAAAAAAAACCAGACAAAAAAATTTGGTGTTCCAATACAAAACAAGGGTTTAAATCAAAAACAAAAATCCATTGCGCAGTAGTTTGTAACCAGAAACCAAAGTCGTGTGTAACATTGGTGATAAGACCGGCTTCTCCTTCCCTTCTTTCCCTTTTTAAATTTTAACTGCCACATTAAATTTTTCGCTGAATCCGAAATGAAAAAATAAAAATGAAAATAAAAAAATTAAGGCCATTTTGGAGATGTAGATTTTTGTTTAAATTTTATTTTCGAGAGAACAGAATAAATCAATACAAAAAAATTTGATGTTTTAATATAAAATAAAGGTTTAAATTAACAATAAAAATCTATTGCGACGTAGTTTGAAACCAGAAACTTAAATCTCGTGTAACTTGGGTGAACAAACATCGCACGAACTCGAGTTATTTTTATTTATATTTTGCTTTACATATTTTAAATTTGTGTAGTTTTCGCTTTTCAGGTTTCGATTCATTCCTTTTTCGTATTGTATAAATACAGCTTGTGTACAAACAAAAATTTCAAGGTTGTTATCCCGTTATGAATATACGCATTTTATATAAATACATATTTTTGTTCAAGATATATATTGGTTAGCTCGTTTATTATGTTTACGTATGCAACTTAATAGATTTCATGTAGTTTATGAAATATTGAATGATTCTCGGTAACTAATAATTGGGAAACGATTATAAATTAGGTATAAATATAATTAAAAATGTTCGATCAACATAGATTAAAATAAGTAACGATTATTCTAAATGACAGAACTTCAATTTGATTAGATTTTTGGAATGAAAAGAGAATTTTTCTATTATGAAACGATTTTTATGGAACGATATTGCCACAATGACAATAACTATGATTGTTTTAACAGATTTCTCATTTTATCAACCAATGATCATTATACCTGACTTCCAGTTGGGATTCAGGAATAAACATTCGACAATTGATCAAGTTCATCACGTGACTACAAAAATAGAACAAGCACTTGAAGAGAAGAAATATTGAACTGCCGTATTTCTAGATGTATCACAGGCAATGAATAGAGTGTGGCATAAGGGTCTTATCTACAAGATAAGGAAATTAGTGCCAGAAAGTTAGTGCCAATTGCTCGAGCCGTATCTCTCCAAACGAATATTTAGAGTATCACATGAAGAAACATGCTCTAACTTTTACCCAGCCATAGCAGGAGTGACCCAGGGTAGCGTATTAGGACTCGTCCTATATCAACTTTACATTTTTGATATACCGACAACGGAAACAACCTTCATCGGAACTTTTGCTGATGATACCGCAGTATTGGCATCAATCGAATCGCAGAACCAAACAGTAGAATACTTACAGCAAGTACTCGATAGAATCAGCCAATGGACCAGAGATTGGAAAATAAAACTTAACGAGCTGAAATCAGTACATGTAACATACACGTTGCGGCGCAAAAATAGCAACATCCATACATTTCTCAATAGGGTACAAATTCCCCAAGCTGAATCTGCTAAATATCTCGGATTGCATCTCGATTCAAGATTGAACTGGAAATATCATATAAGACAAAAAGCAGAGCAAATGAAAATAAAACAACGTGAGATGTACTGGCTAATATGAAGACATTCTAAGCTTAGCCTGTACTGTAAACGCCTGATCTATGAATCGATAATTTAACCAATTTAGACGTATGGTATCCAACTCTAGGGCCGTACCAAACAATCAAATCGTTTAAATATTCAACGTTACCAAAACAAATTTCTACGAACAATAACGAATGCTTACCGCTACGTAACCAACGAGGAATTACACATCGACCTAAACGTTAAATGGATTGATGAAGTGATTCAGGAATTTGCCATAAACATGAAAGAAGATTACTCAGGGCATGTTTGATTTAAATCATTTGATTTGAATCATTGATTAAAATCAGACTAAAATCAATTGATTTTTTTAAAAAAATCATTGTTTTAAATCATATTAGTAAAAAGTATTAGAATTCATTCAAAAATCAACACACTCTAGAACTTAATTTCGTAAATATGGTTATACTAAAAAAACCTCAAAACTTCGATAGAAATAAAAACTTAATTTCATATTATTTGGTGAATCACATATTGCTATTAAAATAAAACCTGTCAAATTGTTAATTATTTTATTTTTCACGTTTTAAAAAGCTAACCAAAGTTGAAGGAAAATACTAACCCCCATTTGCGGGACCAGTTATGCAAGAAGAAGTCAAAATCGGAATTTGAAGAGCTTTGCCTGCAACATGGCACACTACACGTAAACACTCTCTTTCTAGATGCCATCATCCACCTTAATAAAAAACATGTAAGATTGTTAGTATGAATTTCAAATAAAAAAGAGTGAGTCCATTAGTACTCTCAACGAGTTTACTTTGAAGGAAGAAGGAATGTAATTTTACTAACCATAGTTTTTCATTTGTTTATTATCGTTAAATTGGTCTATTACTCTTTCGGTATAATCGACGTAATTGGATTAAAAAAGCTAAAATAAGATACATACATATACTGTCGACTCTAACTATTCTAATTTTCATTGAAAAACAGCACAACGGCCGTTCCATATATCGTTGTAGATATATTTCAATCTGAGTTCATGTGCAAATCGAATTCGTCTCGTAGGAAGTTTATAAGTGGTTCAGCCTGAGGAACAGCAAAATTAATATTGAAATCCCCGCTCATAATCATGATGATAGTCTCCTTGGAGAATTTTTGAAATCCTTTTAAAATATGGAGCAAGGACGAAATGTATGAACTTCATTATGTCTTCGACAGATTTTTCGGCGACGTGAACACAACTACAGAAAGTATCTGATTCCCATTGAGAAGCTGAAGTTCAGCCGTGTATATATTATCGATGGGTTGTGTTGTTACCCTCATATCATTTGTTCGTCCAACGATGATTTCCTTATGCGAGTTGACTGTATAAGTTTAAATTGTATTTTTATATATTGCTACTCCGTCAGCCCACTGACCATTTCTCTTGAACTGAACGCATTATTCAAAATAAATAATATTAACATGCTCGCCATTGCGTATCCAGATCTCGGGAAGCAAGAAAATTGAGCATCCCTGCGTAACTGTATCAGTTAGGTCGAGGTGATGTGTCCTGAGACTCTGGCAGTTCAATGTTAAAAACCAGACGTCATTATTATCTCGTACAAAATTCGCCATTACAACCTGATCTATAGTTAGCGGATTTGTAGTGAGGCACGATAGCTCATTTTGAAGAAGACCCATTGCGGTCTTATTTTTCCGTCCATGGTAGAAGGCATGATCATCGATAACCGACGTGATGAACAGTCCTTCGAGACTAGTTACTCGTAATGAAGCAATATACACAAGTTGTGGGCTGTGTCTTTTATTGTAAGAGTTTATACTGACTATCTCGTTATAGGTACCACCGGGTTAGGTACGACTGGAAAATGATTACGCTTAACATTAATTGTCAGATTGATGTTTCGATTAACAATTGAGCTTTTTCTAGAAATGGGCACCAAACATCGGTCGATATTCGTTTTCTGCGCCCATCCAGCTTTAAGCCACCTGACTTTATTGCCTTGAGAATTTGTACCGAAATCCATCCAGAGTAGTTTGACATTTTTTACTGTTGACGTGTTCATCGTTGTCGTTTTCCGGTGAGGATGGCTGCATTCGATATACCTCAGACAGCCCATAGTTCCATTCACCAGTCCATCTGTTACGTCAATATTGGTTTTGAGAAAGTAAGGCCGACCTATGAGAAGTGGAAGTTCATACGGCAAAATATTTGTGTCCACTATGCTCATTTTATCGATCTTTTGATGGAATTGCCTCTCCGGCAGCCCACTCATCATGTCTCTTGAACTAAACGCGGCATTCAAACGTAGGAATATTAACATACTCGTCATTGCGCAGACAGGTCTCGGAAAGCAAATGAAATGAGCTTATCTGCATGACTGTCACCTGAGACTCTGGCAGTTCAATGTTAAAAACGAAACGTCATTATAACCTCATTTAGTAGAAGACATGATCATTGATAGCCGACGTGATGAACAGCTCCTAGAGACTCGTCGTGCTCGTGATAGAGCAACATACACAAGTGTAGGCTGTGTTTTTAATCGTAAGATTATGTAATTTCGTAATTGTAATTCGTATTTCGTATCGTAATTTCTTTTTTGATTTTTCTGACCGATGGAAATGTTGATGGTTTCTATTTTATTTTTTTGTTTTCCCTATACTATTATACATATACATACAAGCAAGCTTTCAAGCAAGTTTTATTGAATTTGATGCTTTTTTTCCAAACGAAGTAGGTACACAATACACATACGTCATTTCCGTTCGTTTCATTAACAAGTTTACTCTAATACAAAAATTTTTGGTAGGCGCGAGCAAAGATGTTTACACATCAATAATTTTCGAAACTCAATGATACTATACCTTATATATTAATTTATTAAAATTCACCACCACTTTGTTAAGGAAAATTAATTATTTTATAAATTTTCAAAATACAATAATATTCACTATTTGACAACTTGAACTATTTTAATTTTGGATTCACAAATTGTCCTTTATATAATGGTAAATTTCATTATGCGGTACCCTATCGATCAACATATATGGGCTGTTCTTGCTTTTGTATATTTCATATTCCTCTATTCTATCCATTGTCTCTTTTTCATTCTGAGTGGTATCTCTAAATTACTGTCGTATCCAGTGCATGTGTGTTCTTGTTGCAGCATCTCCGCTGCGTTTTTTGATTGTTTTGTTATTTTTTCGATATCCTTGGTGTGTTTTTAAACCGTGCAATAAAACCGTGAAATCGTTTTAGTTACATTTTAGTTTATATATGCCTGTATCTTTTGAGGGCGTTGTGTATTGTTTTCTCCGACTTTCTTTTTTTTCGATTGTTATGTATTGGTTGGTTTTTCCAGCATTACTTTCTAGTGTGGTGAGCAATCCTAATCTTGCTTTTGGTCGTTTCAATTGTCTGTTGGATCCGAAAATAATTTTGCTAACATCCACATGTTGGTATCAATAAATGATGTTATTTTTTAAGCTATTACTTTCGTTCGTGCCCATTGTATCTGGTAATAGTGGTTCGAAGAACTTGAATTTTAACCAACTATTCCATTTAAGAGAAACACTTATAATTCGAAGGAGTTACTATATTTTTATAAGTTTTAATTTATTGCCATTTATTATATTTAATTATTAATAGTGGTTCGAAGAACTTGAATTTTAACCAACTATTCCATTTAAGAGAAACACTTATAATTCGAAGGAGTTACTATATTTTTATAAGTTTTAATTTATTATGATTAACAATTTAATTATGATTTACAATTTATTTTTATTTTATAATGAAGAATTTTAACTGGTGTTACAACCAAAGATTTTTATTATGCAACGTTTACAAGATTAATAATAATTTCTAATAATTTCAAAAACAAGAAGCTTATCGCTTGTACATATATAATTTAAGTACATAGATTTTGGTATGCACATACATTTATAATACTATATACATTGACTAATTGTGCATTCTTGTACAATTCTATTTATATACAATTTATATACAATTTCGTTATGCCCAATATTTATTACAATTTAGATACATAATAATATATATATATATAACAAATTATTTGTATGAGTACTATATACACACAATGTTTATATAATATTATAAGTGAAATACAATATAATTCAGTATATTATGTATAAATAATGTTCAAAGTATATATTTGCAATTATAAATTATAAATATTTATGTACATAATATTATGGGATGTGCACCATACTTAAATTGTAACTTATTATTTTGAATGCCTTAACATACCCGCACCCTTGAAATAACTAATTCAACATAATATTACCAAATATAATTATTTTTTAATTTTATACAATCCAAAATACATATCTATATTTATTCTACCTAGCTTTAAATAGATTATTTTAAATAGATTATTTTTAATTCTAATACAAAATTCAAAAACTTAATATTAATTAAATTGTTTAAGATTTAGTTACATTTTTCTTAAACCAAAGTGTATTTTCATCATTAATTCAAGGAATATATTTTATTGTAAGCTTTCATTTGTTGTTTCAAGTGGTAGAATACTGATTTTTGTGATGGATCTTTTGAATGTAGATTTAGCAGTTCTTATTGTTACAACACGAACCCGATTATCAAGCCCTGGATGCAGCTCAACTATTCTGCCCAAAACCCAATTTATAGGTGGTACATTGTCTTCATGGACAAGAACCAAAGATCCAATTTTGTAGTGTTCATTTGAAGCTTTTTGCCATTTATAACGTTTTTGAAGTTCATTAAGATATTCAATGTGCCAACGTTTCCAGAAATCTTGAAACATTACTTGTAACTTTTGATACCTTGACAACCTATTAATATTTAAATCTAGCATTGATGGTTCAGGAAGTGCTAGTAAAGGACTGCCAATCAAGAAATGGCCGGGTGAAAGTGCAGTAAAATCTGATGGATCATTGGAAACTGCAGTCAGTGGCCTTGAATTTAAGCAGGCTTCGATTTGGCAAATCAAAGTATAATATTCTTCCAATGTCATTGAGCGTGACCCAAGAACACGTTTCAAATGCTATTTGGCCCCCTTTATACCGGACTCCCATAACCCACCAAAGTGAGGTGATCGAGGAGGTATTGTGAGCCATTCGATGTTATTACTCGCACAAAACCTTAGCGCCTCATTTTGGCACGACTCGGATAAGAACAAATTCCTTAACTCTTTTAATTCGGTACGACACCCAATAAAATTTGTTGCATTGTCCGAGTAAATTTTTGTGCAATATCCACGCCTGGATATAAATCTACGAAGGCATGCCAAGAATGATTGTGTGGTTAAGTCCATTACAATTTCAAGATGAATGGCTTTCACTGTAAAACAAATGAACAAGCAAATATATATTTTATTTTTAGATTTTGACCTTAGAGTATGTCTGCGATGACCTCGCTGACCATTCACAGACTTTTTTCGGACCGGAATTTTTCAAACACAAAACCTCGCTGATCCTGTGCGTGCTTGAGTGGACTGTATTTTTTTTTATTTTTGGTTGCACGCACCACAATTCCACAAAAAAACTAAAGTCAATAAATACGTACAACTTAGTTTTATTTTTATTTTAAATCTTTTTTTTTTTTTTTATATTTTCTTAATTTGCGGTGCGCGCTTGTTCACGGATATTTTCTAACACAATTTTTTCTTACAATTTTATTTGTTAAAAAAACTAAATTTACATTTTGTAGGAAAGTGACATCTAGGTTTTCATATATAAACTTATTTTGCTCGAATTGCTCTAATATTTAGTACAATTTTTTCCTATTAGTTATTGCTTAATCTAATACATTCTTTACTCAATTTTTATTTTATCTGTCAGAATTTATATAAACAAAACAATTTTTATGAAACAGCAATAATGGTGAGTTTTATTTTAAAATTTATTAACAACAATAGTTGAAATAATTTTACTTTACTTTTAGCTAACAGAACTAACTAATAACTATGTTGTGGACAACCAAAGTATCCTGTAGGATCGACCCAAAACGGCGGATCAGCCGTAACCTTCAGATAAGTTCAAAATTCAATTTAGTAAATTTTCGATGATTCTTTGTTTTTCCCTTATTTTCCTTTTAGAGGTTGATGGAGACCGATTGTGGGATGGATCCCGTTGCTGGTAAAGTGAACTAATATGGGAATCAAATTGTTATGGTGGAATTTTGTCATGTGAACGAATTTGGATTATGTGTTGTTGCTGATGTTTTTATTGAGTAATGTTTTTCGTTGATATGTTGCTATCGAACATACTCCGCTCCAAATTAAAATGTATTTTAATTTTTTTTCATTAATCTTCTATTGGCAGCCGAAATAATTTAGTAATTGGTCGTTTAAAGGTTGAGCTTTTGGTTTGAACTGTAGCTACCCTGACTAAACCATCTGTTCCGGTATGTACGTATTTTATGCGGCCCAACAGCCAAGTGCACGGTGGTGTGCAAACCGCTGTCCAAAAGTGCCCTACATAACAAATTATTGTTGGAACCAGCTGTGACATTGACTAAAGCCGTTCCAATTAAAACTTGTTCTACATTGTTCACTGGCTTATGTATTAGTTTGCACGAGGATATACCTGTTGTTTGTACAACATTTGACTCAGAAGATTTATTTTGAATTAGTGAGCTACTTGAGCTACTTTGAGTAAGTTCATTGGTATTAGGATATAGTTTTCTTGAATTACCTTTATACCGTTGAGTATTTGATATTAAACCAAAATGAAGCAATTTATTGTGTTTAAGTGAACATATACTACAAGGTGGTTTATCACAAGCACCAACGTTATGCTTGCAAATTAAGCAATTTGTGCACAATTGATTATTCCTAATGAATTGATAACGCATTTGCGGTGTGATTTTAACATCTGAAAATTCGGGACAACTAGATATTATGTGTGTTCCACTACAATAAGAACACTTGAAGCTATTTGATACTAATGAAGTAGATTTTGGTTTAGAATAATTGAACCTTTTGCTATCAACTGATTGTTTTGTATTCGTGTTCTTTAAGGCTTCCAAAATTTGAACACGATTTTTTAGAATGGTAATGAAATTGTCAAAGGTCAATAACTTATTATTCTCAGAATTTTTAATTATATGAATCTTTGAAGAATTGTCCAGTTTTTCAGTTGAGTGATGAATCAGTATTAAATCCCAAGCTTCTACTTGAACGAGTAAAGACTTTAATGCATTATAATTTTTAATCGAATGATCAATAAAAACTTGCAGAGATAATGAAGAATTTTCGTTTGGGCTCTTGATATCATACAATGCCTTCATGTGAGCTTTTTGAATTAAAATTGCGTTATCATACCGATTGCATAAAATTTTCCAAGCAGCTTCATAGTTGCCTGAAGTTACAGGGAGATTTTCAATAAGATTATATGCCTTGCCCGAACGAATACAAGATGTTAAATAAACAAATTTAACTGTTGAATCAATATTAGTTTTATTGTGAATGATATCGCGAAAGACATTTTTAAAGGCCAACCAATCGCTTTCCGATCCATTAAATGTCGGAAGCTTAAGTTCTGGTAGCTTTATTGGCATAGACGGGATGCTTTGTTCCAGCATAGTGCTGTTGGTCGAAGATTCAAAGTTAACCCCTTTCTTGGATTGACTTTCAAGTTTTTTCATTTCATGAAGTTTATTCATTAGCGTACTTTCCACATATTCGTAGTCCTCTTCGAATGTCACCCGTTCAGACGAAGCACTTTCATCCTGAATTTCTATTTTTAATTGAACTAGGTGATATTTATCATACATTAATTGTAGGCGGCGAATATTAGATTCAATTGACCCTAAAGAGGTAAGCGTTGGTAATTTATTGCGAAACTGAGTAAGCTGGCCTTTAAATGCACGACGTTGGCGCTTCATCAATTCTAGGTCCCTTTTCGAAGATGGTTCATTACCTAATTGGGTTTCAGTGTCAGACATTTTGTAGCTCTGAAGGTTTAAAATCTCACGAAAAAATTGATAAATACAGTATTTTATGAAAGAAACACAACCTTTTAAACTATTTTAACTTCAACGAATGAAAATCCAATTTAGTGAATGAAAATTGAAATGGTTTCAGAATGAAACAAAATAACACTTACTCTAAATTGACGCAAACATTTTAAAAACTTAAATTTAAATAAAAATTTAATATTAATAATTTGAACATGTACCTTTAGCTATATTGTTGACAACAACATAGGCTGCAACAACAAAACTACTGGTATAGTGCCTTTAAAATATACGATGAATGTTGCACTAGTTTGTTTTATTTTTCGATACCAAATAACGAAGACAATTAATTAATTTGCTTATAAATTTATAAACAAATTGGTATCACAATTTCTGTTTCGAAGCGTTGCAACTTTATCTAAATTGCATAGTTGTAAATGGCGAACTGTTTTACCACATAAAAACAGAACTTATAAACAAAGTCACTTTCATTTATTTATTAGCACATTTTATTATTTAATTTTCAATGTTGCACTGTCTAATTTATCTTTGCACAGATATTTATGCCGTATCCGGCTCGAAGGACCAAAATAAATGGTAATAGTGGTTCGAAGAACTTGAATTTTAACCAACTATTCCATTTAAGAGAAACACTTATAATTCGAAGGAGTTACTATATTTTTATAAGTTTTAATTTATTGTCATTTATTATATTTAATTATTAATACAATTATGATTAATTATGATTTACAATTTATTTTTATTTTATAATGAAGAATTTTAACTGGTGTTACAACCAAAGATTTTTATTATGCAACGTTTACAAGATTAATAATAATTTCTAATAATTTCAAAAACAAGAAGCTTATCGCTTGTACATATATAATTTAAGTACATAGATTTTGGTATGCACATACATTTATAATACTATATACATTGACTAATTGTGCATTCTTGTACAATTCTATTTATATACAATTTCGTTATGCCCAATATTTATTACAATTTAGATACATAATAATATATATATATAACAAATTATTTGTATGAGTACTATATACACACAATGTTTATATAATATTATAAGTGAAATACAATATAATTCAATATATTATGTATAAATAATGTTCAAAGTATATATTTGCAATTATAAATTATAAATATTTATGTACATAATATTATGGGATGTGCACCATACTTAAATTGTAACTTATTATTTTGAATGCCTTAACAGGATCCATTTGCCCGTTTGTATCGTTTCATACAAAACTTCGAACAGAAACATGTACTCAACGAAAGGAACAGCCAATACATAACAATCGAAAAAAAAGAAAGTCGGAGAGAACAATACACAACGCCCTCAAAAGATACAGGCGTATATAAACTAAACTGTAACTAAAACGATTTCGTTTCGTCTTTGAAATATTTTTATTTCATTTATGTTTGAATTGTGTGATTGCACAGAAAATTTGTTTAAGTCGCAATTAAAACTTGTATCATAGGTAAACGGGGAAAGAAACGGGGAAAAATCCGGGATTTATTTTTTACGTGTGGAATCAGTCTATTAAACTAAAACAACTATAAAATATATGGGATAATTTAAAAGAGCATATAAGAAAAGTTTAGTGGCGACAAACATTAGCATAAGATCACGAAAAAAATATAAAAAATATTATTGTTTCACACATGCATCCTTTCGTATGTTTTCGCGTAAATATATGTAACAATGTTTTTTTGACTGACACAACACGTGAAGGAACTGAAAGAAACGGATAATATAAATCGACCTTAATATAAATAGACCTTAAGCCTCAACCAGTCAGACTTAAGAGCTTAAGTTACACGCCGATTACACCACTTCGGTGAGTCATACAACCACAAAAATTTTATAGGCTTTTCGTCACAAATAAACAACTGACCTCTAAAATTTGGTGGTCGTCCCGCTCTCCTAAGTGGTCCAAAACGGAGCACAACTTATGCCCGGTTTACATACGACCAACATTTTTCTCCTGCAAAATGAGAAAGATATAAAATTGACTTTTGCACATGAGAGACAATATCCCAACAAATTTTTACAGGAGATTTTTTAGTCAATACACAGCAAAATGTTGCCATAAAAACAAAATATTGTCACAAAAGATATTCAATCCGAGTATTTTTATGGCAACATTACTATATGTTTATTTCTTTCTGGCATATTGAATATTTTTATATAGCGGATTCTTTCTTATTTACCTGCAAAAATTTGTAGAAGAAAACAATTTTCTACATGTAAACCGGGCATTACGCTCTTAAGTTTGGCTGGTTGAGGTTTTAACTTCAACAAATTGTTGATTTCCTTTTTACTTATAGATTTCTTCTCAGTTGGTGTTTTAAATTCAAAGCGGGTGGATGTGTTGTGTGTTATAATAATTTTTTAGTAAACCAACTAGTGCAGTAGTGTACATATAGTGAAAATAAATACTATGTTTCCATGAACCAGGTTGGAGTAAGGTTGAGTTGAAATTAGGTTTTCGTTAATTCTAAAATGGCGTTAATCGTTTCCATGGAGTAGAGTTAGGTTGAGTTGAAATTTTGATACCGCTTGATAAAGTTAATTTAATTTGTGCCTAATAATAATCTATGTATACTTTTATATGTCCGGAAAATTATTTTAAAATACGTTTTTGTTTTAAATACTTATACATATTGGTGGTGCAAAATTTTTAATATAAATTTCCTTGTCATTAAAAATGAAAATTTTTCATTTGCCGCCATTTTCAACTTCAACTCTACTCAATCCCATTAGTTTCGTCATGTTCAAAATAATTTAACGAAAACTCAACTCTACTCTGTTTCCATGAACGCTAACTCCAACTCAAGCAACTTTCAACTCGGCATGGAAAGATTTATATATTGTGAATTATATATTGAATTTATTGTGGTGACAATTTAAAGGAAAAGTTTTTGTGACTATTTTTAAGGAAAAAGTTTTGTTGTGACGTTATACAAATTTAAGAAAATTTTTAAGGAAAAGTTTTTGTTAATGTAAGTAAAAGTAACAATTTTAAAATGAAACCTTAGAGTAAGAACTAACTACAGAGCAGAAACTTTTTATTTTCCCATATAAAATTTGCTATTTCATCTGTCACAAGCCAGTACAGGATGGTTATATAAAAAATGCATATAGATTACTCATACACTTACATCAAAAACCAACAAATATTTTCCAAATTTTATTTCATTTATTTATTACGTATTTCTTAATTACTCAACACATAAAAATTCATTTATTTCGCTTTTAAAGTTTTTGAGATAACCGTAGATTTGTCAGAAAATACACAAAAGCGAGGCAGAAAAAGTCTGCGTTCGCTTGTAATAAAAATTAAAAAACAAAGACAATAAACAATCTAAAAAAATATTTAGTATTTCGTGGGGTAACCTCGATTCTTTTTGACTTCTCGGAGTCTTTTTGGCGTCGAATTGACGAGCTTCGCTATCTCCTCTGCACTTGTCTTCTCCCACTCTTCTTTAAAAACAGTTTTCAACATTTCTTTGTTTGTTATTCGGTGTTCTAGAATACTCCTCTCTAGTGAATCCCTTAAGTGCTCGATATGATTTAGCTCTGGAGATTGTGGGGTGTGTAACTGTTTTGGAGCATGATAAAGTAACCAGAGCCTAACAGACTCGGCTGTATGCTTCGGATCATTGTCATGTTGAAAGTAAAAAATCTGTACCTAAGCCAAGTTTTATTGCACTTTCCTTTAAATTACTTATTAAAACGTCGAGATAATCATATTTATTCATCGTCGATTCAATAAACTTCATATCCCCATACGCCATTACGCGCCATACACCCCCACATCATTACTCCACCACCACTATGTTTTACAGTGGGTACCAATTTTTCTTTTTGGAGTGCTGTTCCTGACTTTCGCCATACCATATTGCGTCCTTTTATGCCGAAAATGCAGAATTTAATTCCATCGGAAAAGAAAACACTCTTCCAAATCTCTATTGGCTTATCTATGTGCTGCTTTGCAAAGGCAATGCGCGTCATTTCATTTGCTAATTGGGATGCAGTCAGTCGTGAATTTTTTCCCACTGATTACACCATATATATTATCTTTCCGTGTAAGAAAATTTTGATGGACGGCCGGAACGAGGCTTGAGGGTGAATTCTCGTGTCAATTTAAAATTATTAATAACCCTTTGCACTGACCAATATTGTCCTCCCACTCTTTTTGCTTGTTCTCTGTAGCTGTTCCCATCTAACCATAATTTTACTATAATATTTCTTTCACTCACACTAATTTCTTTCTTTTATTTTCCATGGCAAGAAAAAATTTCATGTATGAGATAAACTTAAAAAAAAACTATTTTGCCAACTGACAGAATAACAAGAACTGAATGAGAAATTCGAAATATCGTATAAGAGTGCATTAGAACCAATTGTATTCCGGGGAAACCCATAATTCAACAAGTGAACGCAGACTTTTTCTGCCTCGCTTTTGTGTATTTTCTGCCGGTTTCTACGGTTATCTCAAAAACCTTGTAACGACGGTATGATCGCAACGACGATTTTTGTGTTATTTTATTCACCCCGGTTGTTGTTCTCGATTCGCCCATCTTCTCTTATTTTTTTTATTTTTATTCACCGCGGATGTGTTGTGAACGCACCTGCGACGTTTTGTTTTGTGCCCCATCGCGTGGTGGCGTAAAGGTAAGCAAGAATAGGAGAGAGAGAGAACAGTGTGTATCGAGTGTGGTGTACAAAGCAAAACATTCCATTAGAATGTTTTTTTTATATGCCTCTCGTCTACATCAATGCGAATTGATGTAAACGAGAAACAGAGAAGAAAGACAATTCTTCTGGAATGTTTTGCGCGTCGTTTGTGCGACGCTCGAATTTTTTTTTTGTTGATTAATTCGAGTTTTGGTTGTCATCGAGTTTGGATGGAGATAGATATTAGTTGTGTGATTATAACCAAATAATTTTTTTTTGATATCAAGTTAATTCTGGAAAATGAAAAAGGGAATTTGTTTTTTTTCTGAGAAAAGTTTATTGTGGCGCTTGGCCACTGTTAAAATTATAATAAAATAAAAATAATAAAATATATAAACTCAAGAAAATTTGGGTTGAATAATTTTTGGAAAAGTTGAAGGTTTTTTGCTTTTTATTTCAAAAGTGATTTGGTTCATATTGAGTTGATTCAAGTCGATTAGTTTTCGGTGCAGTTTTTTTTTTTTGCAAGCAGTGTTAATAAACAGTGTTCGAATTGGTTGGTGCATGTTCTGTTTCGATAACGATTAATAAGCCACGTAAAGAAATTATCGCGATAATCATCAAGATAAGAAAATAACAAGCGACGTGATTTCTTTCATCTGCGGCGTGCATGCCGTCATTTTGGTTGTTACTATTGCGGATACAGTATCAATACAACGGTACGGGTGGCCGGTTGAAGGTCATTCGCGAGACAACAAAGCGAAATAAATGAATTTTTATGTGTTAAGTAATTAAGAAATACGTAATAAATAAATGAAATAAAATTTTGAAAATATTTGTTGGTTTTTGATTTTTTAATCATATAAGCTGATTGATAGCAGGTGAACGCAGACTTTTTCTAGCATGTGTATCTTAGAAATAAAAACCCGTCAAACAAGTTTTTGTTGTTGTACGAAGTGACGTCTTAATTTTGAGCAGTAAAATTATAAATTATAAATTTTTAAAATTATTAATTAAAATACATTTAAATAATAGAAACAATTTCAAATAGTTAGTGGTTTGTATAGTATATACTGTTAGTGCAATCATTTGATAATAAAATTTACAATTTTTTATATAAAATGAAGTGTATTGTGAAAAAATGCCAAAATACGCCTAAGAAAATACAGAATCGAATATCTTACCATCAGTAAATTTACCAATGTTTATATAAAATAAAGTGTGTATTATGTTAAGGAGCTAGTGATTTGTGGTAAATTTATTCTTAATTTAAGTTATAAATCAGAAAAAATTAAGAAAACAATTTTGGTTCTATAATATTCTGTGGCGTGGGGTTCTTATTTCGTTTTTTGTTTTTGTAATCCCGTTGATTTATTCGCTTTCTCTTTTACCCTCCGAATTTGTGACGCTTGACAGGTGCTTATTTCCATTCTGTATATTTAATTTCTTTGAATGAAACGTTTTAGTGACAATTTTTAAGGAAAAGGTTTTGTTGTGACGTTATACAAATTTTAGAAAATTTTTAAGGAAAAGTTTTTGTGAATATACACTCGCAAAAAAAAGTCTGCGTACACTTTAGAATATTTCTCTATCTTTTTTAAAGAAAAATCGAAAACAAAAATATATTTTCTTAAATTTATTTTGCGTTCGTTTATTATACTCTTTTAAAATACGCAGTTAAACAAAAATAAAAATAATAGAAACAAAAGAAAATCAATCAGCTATGCTACACACGATTTTGTTTTCTGGTTCCAAACTAAGTCGCAATTGATTTTAATTTTTAATTTAAACCCTTATTTTAAATTAAAACTTTAAATTTTTTTGTATTGTTTTATTCTGTTCTCTCGAAAATAAAATTTAAACAAAAATATTCATCTCAAAAATGTCCTTAAATTTTTTTTATTTTTATTTCAATTTTTTCATTTCGGGTTCACGAACAAAAATTTTATGTCATAGCTGCGAAATAAAAATAATAAAATTTAGGGAAAATTTTTGAGATGTAGATTTTTGTTTAAATTTTATTTTCGAGAGAACAGAATAAAACAAGACAACAAAAAGATAATGATTTAATTTAAAATATGAGTTTTCAATTCTATTCAATTTATTCAAGAATGTAAACTTAGATACATCTGCCTGAGAAATCAAATTCTCGTATGCAAGAATAAAATATTAATATATAACACTAAAATTAGTACAAAAATGTAAAGTACAAAATATGAAAATATAAAAAGTACAGAGAATATAAAAAATATAAAATTATATTTTAGCTTTATCTCTTTGGTGATATTTAGAACAGATCAAAATTTTGAATATCAGTTTCACTTAGCCACATGGTGACTCGAAGTGTAGTTGCTAGTTTTTCTCTCAAAAGTTAGAAGTTCTCTTCTCAATGATGTTGGCATTTCATTTATTATTCGATGACCAATGTACGTGTAGCTCCTCTGGCCAACAGACTTCGACATTTTTGGCGTTTTCAATTGGAGTTCGATGTTTGCCCTCGTGACTCTTATATTCAGTCTGCTTTCTTGAAGTGAAACTGATGCAGCCAAATGTAAAATAACTATAGAGAGGAATAGTTTTCTGATGTCAAGCTTTCCGGTTTCTTCAAACAATTGTTTTTTTTTTTATATAGACGAGGCTTGTTATATATGTTTTTGATAGCGGCTTTCTGGAGTGTTTCAAGTATGCTCTACCCCAAGTCAGTATTCCATATCGTAACATTGATAAGAATAAACCATGGTAAATGCTGCTTGCTAAAATTCCTGTGCTGATTATGTTTCTTAATTTTTTTAACGTGAATGGAAGGTATCTCAGTTTTTTATTAAGTTTTTTGAGGTGTTCATCCCAGCGCAAATGACCATCAATTGTGATGTTTTAAACTAAAAATTAAAATCTATTGCGACGTAGTTTGAATCCAGAAACCAAATTGTTGTGTAGCATGGCTGAATAGAATAGAAAAAAACTACTAAATTTGAGTCGGAAAATTCTGCGTACGATTATACGATTATTAAATTTCTATTACATTTTGACTCGTAAATAATATTATTTTACTCGCTATTGTTATTAAACATGCTTTAAGTCTCGATTTAAAAGCTAACGGAAGCAATTTAATTATTTCCAGTGAAAGCTTTGCATTAGGAACCAAAAGGAAAGGAAATTGCCGTAAGTGAGCTTAAAATAATTACGTATTTATCGAAAGAAAGGAATATTTTTCGGGAAATTGGAAAATTAGTGAAAAGAACACATTTATCTATTCGGAGAGTAGTGTATTATTAAAAAAAAACAGTAGTTCTTATTTCGGTGTGGCCATCCATGGAAATGACCATGTCGTGATAAATGTGATATTATAAGAACTGTTAAGAAAATCTACGAACAACAGCTTCCCAAATTGCAAGAATTGAAATAAAGTTCAATAACAAAATAAAATAACAAAATTATAAAAAAAAATGTTCTGATACCATTCAAAAAATTCTAAGAAAGAAGGGATGTCATAGCCATGCTGCGCGAAGAAAACCATTTATATCAGAAATCAATCGGTTAAAAATAATTAAATTTGCAAATTAACATATTAATAAGCCAAACCAGGTCTGGAAGTAAGTCATTTTCTCAAATGAGAGCAAATTTTGCATTTTAGGTATAAAAGACGGAATATAATATGAAGAAAAACAGGTTTAACAGTAAATAAAGAAAATTTAATACCAACTATAAAGCATGGTGGTGATGAAGTAATGGTTTGGGAGTGTATGGCGAGTTTTGTGTGGGTCATTTACAATTTATTGAATCTACTATGATTAAAGAGAGCTATTTAAATATTCTAAAACAAAATTTAAAACAAAGTGCTGAAAATTGGGGCTTGCATGTGTAAGGCCTGCTTATAAAACACATACGTCCAGTATGTTAACGAAAATCTAGTACTGGAAAATATTAGAATAATTAACGCACAGTTCGATTATAATGAAAACTGAATGTTATATTGGTGTATAGGTGATCGATATTAAAATTTCTTGTATATAAACGATTGTTCGATACCAAGTTTTTTGATTTAGTTTTTGTTTTGAGAGTGGATGGTTGACGGTTCAAGTTATTGGGTGTGTGATGACCAAGCTATTAAAATATGGTCAACAAAAGTTGTAATTTTGTAATAATACTATGATCGTGATACTAAAACTTGAGTAATTGATAAAAATATATCTGAAAATCTACCAAAAAATTAAGAATATTATTTGTGTTAGACATATTTGCATTGCAAAATTACTGTGCTCGGTATGAGAATTGAAACTAAAAGTTTGTGCTATCTATTTATTTAAGTATTCTTAATTAGTACATATGTGTTGTGTTTAAGCCATTTTGTGTTGTGCACTTAAAACAATGAAAACTTATTTTTCGCTACAAAAATACAACTAAATTTAACAAAGATGTAGCTGGCAAAGTGTTAAAAAAAATATTCTGTTTAGTTACATAATTTCTATTGTTGTACCATACAAAATTACTATGCAATCATCGAAATAAACGGAACTATAATAAACAAATCAAAACGATATAGATTAAATATAAAACCCAACAAATTAATTGTGTTTTGAAATTAATAATAATAAATTGTAATACATAAATCCATCCTATTAAAACATCTTTCATTATAATCAAAATACAACAAAAATTATCGTCGAAAACAAAAAAAAACATTTACTTATGCTCGAGCGTAATCAACATAATATGAAGGAAATTATCATCAACTGTTTTATTTCAAAATTATAAAATTATTTCAACATACATATTTATTTTAAATTAAAACTTGTTTATGCCTAACAATAATTAATATGATTTAATTTATTTATGTAGATTTATGTTTTCTCCGTTAATTTAATACTTATATTATAATAGCTTATATTCTGCGCATGCGAAAACTTAATTTTTGTGTATACACATTAAAAAAAAAACGAATTGTATTTGTTAATAATTTTTGTTAATAATTATCTAAACAAAAACTGTACATTTTGGCATTTAATTTAACACGATGAGAGAGGTTAATATGGCTTAACTGAAGCAGTTCCGAATGGGAACTTAAGCGCGATGTAAGTGTGGTAAGTTGGTTGCATCTCCCGCTTCCTCCCCGTTGTTTTGGTTCAATATGCGGTTCAAACCATGGATTCATTATTCAATATTTAATACCCACCCAAGACTCAGCAGCAGGTGGCAAAATACCGCGATTGGTTGATGCAGTGAATCCATGACTTTCTATAACGGGAATAAGTATCTAATTAAGTGCTTGTGTTTTGTTACACATGCCAAATACATATTTCAAAATGACAATGACCCAAAGCACTCCGCTTGGATTGTAAAGTTATGGTTGCTATATATCAAATACCAAAATAACTGCACACACCTCCACAATCGCCCGATTTAAATCCCATAGAACCATCTATGGGATTTATTAGAACGTAGAATTCACCGACATAACATAACGTCCAAAAATATGTTGAGGGATGAACTATAAAGCGAGTGGCCCAAAATCAGTGAGGCGGAAACCTCAAATCTTGTCCGATCGATGAGTAAAAGATTAACAGAAGTTATTCAGAGAAACGGATACCCTACCAGTTATTAATTTACTTTTAGAAGATGTTAAATAAATAAACTATGTACATCTTGATTTGCTGTACGCTGACTTTTTCCGTCTAATTTTTGCTACTTACTTTTGTTTATTTAAATTTTTTTGTGTACTTGTTTTTGGTTTTTTGTTATGTTGTATATTTTGAAATAGAATAGGTCAATGAATATAAAACAAAATAAATTTATGTCCAAAATTTACGTTGTTTATTTATTTTTGTAAAAAAATTGATTAATGGCCTGTGTACACAGACATTTTCTTGTGAGTGTATGTAAACATGACAATTTTTAAGGCAAAGTTTTTATGAATAAATTGTTATTATAAATTGTTATAAATTGTGAATGTAAGGTAAGATTCATACTTCTATTTCTTCGTTGGTATTTGTTACCACCTATGGCTGATGTCACACTAGGGTAACTGGAATCCGGCAACTTCTTCGTTTGTTTCCCCTTTACCAATAAAATCAAAAAATTGAGGCGCCGTTAAAACCGATTTTATTGGTAAAGTGGAAAGAAACGAAAAAATTCAAGATAAAAGTTACCCTAGTGTGGATACGCACTATCATAGAAAAAATTAAGTTCCCCCAAAGTCACGATATCACCCATGCTACACACGATTTTGGTTTCTGGTTTCAAACTAAGTCGCAATAAATTTTAATTTTTAATTTAAAACCTTATTTTATATTAAAACCAAAAAAATAATATAAAGATGAGTATTTATTATGGCACGCCGATGTGCACTAAATAACATCGATAAATTTGTAGGGGAAAAAGTGTTTAGCCAAAATGAAAAGTGCAGCTATCATTTTACGTTGCTCGATATTTTCTCTTTCTGCCGAATAGTATTTCCAATATGATCGAGTAGAATTTCATAACAAAAAATATTTTATTTGTTTGTACAGTATAAAACACAAATTATTCTTTAAAGTTTCCTTTTCATTATTCTATGAAACTGTGTATGGTGTTTACTGTAAGCGAAAAAAAACAAACGAAAACAATAAACAAATCCAATCCATTTATTATTTTCGTTTGGAAATATCTCTCTCTACGCATCATTTATATTTAACACGTTCGCGGACGTGAATGCTATAGCATTCATCCAACTTTTTTGTTTTCTAACATTTTCACGCAAACCAGTCATACAGTTTTTCGTTTTTTAAGAAATAAAACGACATATTTGTCAATTCTCAACAATACATTCTTTTCCGCGACGAAATATCATTGCAATTACAAAAGTTATCAAATTTGTGTTAAACACATTTAGAAAGAGCCGCGAGCGTGTTAATAAAACAGAATGAAACGAAAGTACAAAATATTATGTATATAGATATCCTCGTATATAAATACTATTTAAAATATGTAATATGTGTACACGATCGAGAATTCCTTCTCATTTTATATATATCAAAATTAAACACGCGGCATGAAGAGAAAGATGATCGTTTAGGTGTATATAGCTACATAGAATATTTCTATTTTGGTGTGCTAAATGAAATGTAAACCAAAAAATGGGAAAAAAATATTTGGAGGATTTTGATACGGTAAAAATCAAAAACTTGTCAATGAAAAGGAAAAAATGTATGTTAACTATTGCACATTATACATACATATACATTTGTGTTTTGTCTATATTATGTATATTCCTATATAGCTATACTGATTCGTCCAAATTAAATACATTAATGAGTTTTTCTATGTGAATACTATACGGATGATAGTGACGAATTCATTAATAGTAAAATACCTAACAATTTAAGAAATTAGTATTTTTTAGGAGAAAATGAATGAAATCAGCTTACAACGGAAAGATAGCATTTGGGAAATATACTTTGTATTTAGATTTGTTTCCAAAAATTGATCAAGCATGGTAGTAGTTAATTTGTTACGATTATTGATTGATATTGACTTTTTATTGATTTTAACAATATTTGCAAATAAAATTAATATTTCGCTGTTGGCGATGTACATAATTATGAGTACTCAAAATATACGTGCAGTCCAATTTCTAAACTGCTAAGTTAAGCGTGAAAACCACCTTAAGGTTTTCCAAAGGCAATAAATAAATAGATAGTTCGTTGTTGGTTGTGGCTAGTCGATTGATAATTTCGATTAATATCGAATAAGGTATATCGATTTATAGGTTTCACCAGAAGTGCAATTCTATTTTTGAATTATTACTTTTAGGCATAAAACCAATTTATTTATTATTGTTCAATTTATTTAGCCGCCCCACTTTATTTAACTAATTCCATGCCGAACTGAACGTCTCAAAATTTTTGGTTTGCGGTGTTTGAGATTTCAAATATCTGAGCTGGTCTTATTTGCTATTTATCAATGTTTAGCCGTCAGCTCAACAGGACTAAGTTTAAATTAAGCTTTTCACGAATACTAACAACAAAATGTTAGGATACCACCTAAATATAACAGGAGTCTCGCTTAAAAATCCGGACAAGAACGATCGGCACATAGTACGGTAATCACATGCATCAAGGAGTATCGGTTGGAACTTGTTCGTGGTCTAATAAATGTGGGAGAAGTGTCTTTTCGACTTACGTTGCCCTCTTAGTCTTGTGATTTCTTTATTAAGTGGACTAAAATACCATTTTGGATTTTCAAGCGGTGTAAAGAAACGCGCAGAACTCACTGCTGAGCTTGCAACGATTAGTATACTGAATTTATGAGTATTGGAGATGTAACAGTAAATAAGAAAGGGAGTACATACATAATAACTCATTTTCCTTAAAATCACCTCAAATCGATTCTTTTTAAAAGTCATTGTGTTCATAGTTTCATAATTTCTATAGATGGGCTCGGATTGTAAATTTGTGTTATGATTCGCTCGATACAATTTTTTCATTCAATCATTACTGTTGAATACTGGTCGAATTACTGATCGAATCATTACTGATCATTATTCAATATATTAAATAGATATTTTTGTTATCCACTCCTCAACCCACATTATTCTCGAAAATACTCTTATTGGAAAAATTAAACAACTGTATAGATCGATCGTTTTTGTATTTTATTCCAATAAAAAGGTTAGGGTTAGAAATATGGATATAAGACACCTAACCCTGTTTGACATTATGAATATACAGGATGGCCTTACCGTCATCGGCAACGCCATCCTGTATATTCATAATGGTCAAATCGGATGATAAAACTCACTAAGTGCACATTCAGCAAATGATACGTAGGGCGCAGCAGCTGTGATATTTACTTCTAGGACAGTATAAAAGTCCACAGTGCAGCCAATTAAAAATAAATGTAATGAAAGAGAAACGCTTATTACGGATAATATGGCGAATTCTTGCATGTTACCATATAGACCAGTAACACTAAAATCAATTTGGACAGGCAATTCGACCTTGTGTTTTGTTTTAATGTCAGTACTTGCGTTGTTGCAGAAAGAAATTTATTTCTCTCTACTATTGCTGTACATATACGATTGACCTATTTTAACCACATATTGTTACGATTCTAACAATGTTAAAGCCAATTCTAAGGCTCTATAATTTTAGAAAAACTGGACATCAATTATGTCGACTTGCAATATTTGAGTGTATCGAAAAATCTGTACCTCGCACTCGCAAAAAATTTTTCGTCGTCTTCTTCATGGTTACACATTTAGTTCACCGGACAAGTTGTGCAGTGGTTAAAGCCTATAGGCACTTGGACCGGGAGGTACTGGGTGGTTCGAATCCCATCATAGGCTAGATGCAAATCAAATTTTCATCATCGATTACAATCGGTGATGTTAATAAACACAACTAAGACCCTCTGATGGGTATACTGTAGTTGTGTGAGCAGGTGAATAGGTTAATGATGTGGCGTGAATGCGTGGTATCACAATGGGCCAAAAATGGCCTAAGTGTCAACCACTGAAACCTAACCTTCATGGTACATTGAATTTTTATGCGATATGTTAATAAAAGAGCTCACAACCTATTAATCCGGATTAGTTCAAATTTTATATGGGAAAGTTCATTTAAATTTTGTTTTAGATCACGCATTTTGATTTGAAATCTAGTAAGAGACTTGGCGTTGTTTCATAAAATTTGAATTGAACTGGATCAGGTCAAGAAACCCGTATTTCTTGACCTGATCCAGTTCAAGTCCCAACGAATTTTTTTTTCAATATAATGCATAGAAACCATAAGCAAGGATATCAAGCTGTGAACTAAAAGAAAAATTAATTTGATCGAAAATTAACGGAAAACGTGCTATACATAAAAAACTGATATGTAAAATTAGGTAGAATAGTTCAGCGAGATACTTCGTCGCGGTAAAGAAGAAAATGAGTAGTTGGGTCTGCTTGAAACAAACAGATTTAAAAAATAAAAATATGCTAAAAATTAATAAAAATTTTGCTAACATAAAATAGATTGAAATAAAAAAAAATTAATTATTAGGAAATTTTAAGTAAAATAAGTTAAAACTTCATAGGTTTAACGACGGGTAGGTGATTTGTACATTTGCTACCTAATTAGGATTTCCTTTTTTTGCTATCTAATAACACTAATCGACGATACTTTTAGCGAACAACGCAAGCGACATTTTGAAAATTTTACAGGAAAAGGAAAAAACGTTTTAAATTAAAAATTTTAATAGAATCGTTCGGTTAATATTTTTGTTGCATTACTTTGTATTACACAAACATAAATGTATAATTTTTTTTTATTTTCGTCCTTTTATTAATGAGTTATAGGACAAAAACTACATTTTGGTCGCTTGCGCGTTTTGGTTTACTAATTTGTCTGAGTGCAGTTGAGTTTAAAGGATTTAAATAAAAACACAATTTTGTCGTTTATGCATTTTTCATATATTAATTATTTCAATTTAATACTGATTCGTTTTTAAAAAAATCTGGCTTTAAGATTGCACTTCTTTAAAATATGTATATGTAGATAAAAACATAACCAATTAATTAAAATTCCAACAGAATATAACAATAAAAATAAATAATTAATCTAAAAGGAATTCATTTCCATAACTATTTTTAATAATGCACGTTTCATATTATGTATATTAACATTGTTAACTGTATCACAGACATATCAGTCTTCATTTTTTCAGTTAGGTCTCATATTCTAATTCTAACGGTTCATTTTCGTCTTCATCCGTTTCATTTAATTTATCTTGAATAGACATATTGGTTTGCAAAAGTTTGTAATCATCGTGGTACATCTCAGGAATGATATTTTTAGAGCACATTCGGCTCAAATCGCAATATTTATTTGTATTAATAGATAATTCGGAATTATACACAATCCGAGGAAGTTCTGGTTTGTACTTCATATCTACCTGTAAATTAGGTTCCGTGTAAGTATCCACAAATATTTTCGATTTTGTTATTCTAATTTTTTTAATCGACTTCAATTTGATTTCCTTATAGGGTTTGTGAACACTTTTAATTTTACAATTTTTAGCGACTATTGACATCCAATCATAAAAATCGGTGAATTTCATATTATGAACTTCGTATGGTTTTGGGTTGATTCTTGAATTTCTGATCAACGTTGGATATTCTGTGTAGGACCAAACGGTTTTGTTTTTTAAGTGATTTTCATTTACTCCATGCATTGAATCCACAGGCAAATAAGTGTGACCGGTTATAAGAAACGTTACTGTTATTTCATTAACGTATTTAGCCATTGATAAAAAATGTTTTATCATAGCAATAGTATACCGATTCTTGTTCTGGCCAACACAATTATCGCAGTAAAAAGAGATTTTTTTTGTTGTTTGGCGGTTATCTACCATATTTAAAAATTTCCATATATTGCTGCATATTTCGTTGGCTCCTCGTTTTCCCTGATTTTCTCCCCATAAGTAGCAGTTACCATTTCTCGTGACCGATTCATATATGGTAAAATTATTAACTGCAAACTTTCGATAATATCCTAATAGCATACTATTTCCCTTTGGAACATTTAGTACTTTTTGCAAGTCAAATGAAACTACTGAAAGAGACGAATCTATTTTGGCATCGGCTTGTTCTTTTAAAAAGTCCACTTTTAATTCATCCTTTAGTTTAATGTGGATGGCGTATTCGGTTTCCTGCGCAGCAGTTTTATTAGTGGTATTTTTATAGCGTTCACACTTCTCGCATTTATCTTTTTTCGGATTGTGAATTGAAAGGTTATAATTTATTTTTAAAAATAATACGAAACTGATCGTATTTTATAAAATTAAATTCTTCTTCAATTTGTTTGTTTTTGTACATTCTATATAAATTGGCTAACGTACCAATATCGGAAGGCAAATATTTTCTAGTGGAAGAAGATCGACAATAATGCGAGGAAACAGCTGGCAAACTTGAAATGAATTCATCTAAACGAATTTGATCGGTTTGCGTAATACTCCGGTATTTCCTTGCTTTCGTTGGATTATTCAAAATACCATCAACGTCCTTAAATTTGTTTACTATTGTTCTAATCCGAGAAGCGGTTATATCTAGCGTATTCATTAAAAATGGTTTGCACACATTTTTTTTATCTTACCCATTGGACATGTTATACTATACACATGTGAACATTTACGAATTGTTGAAGAATCAGTTCGTCTTCGTTTTACAGATGTTTTTTCGATGCAACTACTTAGGTATTTATCCTTGTCTTCTTGTGTGGGTATTTTCCAATAGCCGTAGAATAGTTGTTGTCTAATTTCACTGGATATGCTGGCACAATCATTAAAGCAACTCGCCCGATTTTCACATGGATTAGATTTAACTTTTTTTTTGGTACAAGAACCCCATTTTTTTCAAATATTCGGCGCCTGATTTACGTTTAAATGAGTTCGAATTTTTTAATCTTTTTGGTTTCTTACGAAATTTTTCAATTTGTACTCACTCACTTTCCACTTCATTTTCAAAGAAAGTGTCTGTATTGTCATCCAAAGTGCTTGACACATTCTCCATATCCTCCGGTAGAGTAGTTATATTCTCAAATGTATATTGTTCTATATTCGTATTGCAGTTTTGATCCTCCTGTGTTTCTATTATTTCTTCTTGGGACTCGTATTCGTATATTATAACATTTTCTTGCAAGTCGTCATTGCAGAGATCAAACTCTAATTGATCGTCGATTTCAATATTACTAGCTTCGATATTATTTGGAATTGGAAAACAAATAATATTTTCGTTAATCGAATCTTGGTTATTTGTTGTCACTGTCGTTGTTTCCCCATTCTGTGCCTTTTCAAATATTGAAATTGGAACATCCTGCGTTTGGTCACATAATCGCGTTGAAGTCGCTGGTTCGTTACTGATGGTTTCAGAATTCTTTTGTGCTAAGGCCAGTGCAACAAATAATTTACCTCTCGAGTTCATTTTACTGTACCTATGTAAAAAAATAACGTTTATATGAAAATCGCAAATAACACAAACGCCACATTTCACATAAATAATTTCTTAAAAATACTACAAAAATAATTAATAGAAAAACAATTGAATTGTATAATCTTGAAATATTTCGTGTTTATTAATCACTTACAAAATCGTAATATTTCAAACTTGTTAATAAATTGATTAAAACTATAATAAAAATACGCCAAAGTCATTATAGAATTAATGTCGGTTGTGCGTTTTGCATTAAATTTACGAAAAGGCACAAACGACCATATTTTCTGGCAAAATTAAATTAATACTTCTGTTTATTTCGAATTACTTTAAATGATTTTTTACATTTAATTAAGAAACCACAATTTCACAATCATTCTTAATCAATTTAACTTACCGTGCATCCAAATTTAATTATGATATTGTGACAACATTAAAAACACTTCCACTTCACAAGTTACTACCAACTTCAGTCGCTTAACTCAAAGTAAAATAGTGATTTATGTCGCTTAGACCTTTTGTTGGATTATTTTTACGCAAAATAGCGGTTTTTCGTAAAAAAAAACAGAAATTGGTGTAAACAGTCGTATAGAGTAAAATCAGCGCTTTCCAATGATATAAAAATCAGAAATTTAAAAAATTGGCGCTTGTGCTGCTTGATAAAAGTATCGTCGACTTGCTAATATTGAAGTTAAAATTTTGGAAGTTTTCATTATCCCTCGCGCAGCATCATAGTGATGGGTGCAATTCAGACCATAATCCTCCTAAGAATTTTTTTTTGAAGTAAAATACGAGAATCGATTACCAGTAATAGGTGGACAAAAATAATATCTGCAACAGCTCGACGCTATACTAAGCGGATGAATGTTGATTAGTTTCGTGATATGAGGAACAGATTTAACAAGCGTACTCAAGCAAAGGTTCGGATAATAGTCGTATAAATGGCCTTCCTAACATAAGGATCAAGAAATTATGTTTTTGTTCATGATATTTTCGATATGTGCTCTGAACTTCAGATATCACAAATAAGTAAGATCACGAGCGAAAGTAACACTTGCAAGAAGATCATGTTAAATGTAGTAGTCGTAAGAAGAGAAATACTCGCGTTTGCTAGTGTACGTTAATAAATGGCATTGCCCCACATTCAACTGCAGGTTTAGCGATCATGGTGCGACAAATGGTGAATTCGTTGAGATCGTCCTGTGATGTAGATTGAAATATGAAAGCGGAGATTGTTCAATAGATATTCATATAGTCGGTGGATATTGAAATAATCATAGGTTTAATCACGTACTCAACGTCATTGATAAACAAGATGAAAAATATTTTCCCAAATGACTCCTGATGTAGCTATAATAACCTGGGTTACTCCTGATGTAGCTATAAAATGTGCTGGCGTGGATGACCTGTAAAGCACCTGCGATACCTTCGTTTCATATATTTATTTGTGTCTCATATTTATTAATTTGTACTGCACTTTATAATTATTCAAAACTAATCCACCCTTTGATAGTACACCTCATTTTGAGTTTTAAGCTCATTCGCGACAAAGTGTGTCACTTAAGGAGTCAACCAAATAATTTACGAATTATTGATGTATTGTATTAGTAATTGAAATATTTAAAATGATGGTGGGGTCATTCTTTCCTAAATTTGGCTGTAAGCCCATCAATGATGTCGCCTGTTGTATGATTCACTTGAAGTTTTTGTTTTCAGCCAGGCTCAATGGCAAAGGAATGTGAAGTCTAATACAGGAATATTGATTATATATTCATTTCTCAGCGCACATATCATTTAACTTTCCGTTGTGTAGGACAAATGATGTTGTTTTGCAAATTACATGGAATAGTTTTGGTATATCGTAGATAAATGTTTTAAGTTCTTTATTGCTTAACTCAATGATTTAGCAAAATGAAAGTTATGAATTAAAATCAATATTAGAGAAAGTTTGACCGCAAAAATTGGCAAACTGGTTGTTGTGGGATCATTAAATGGTTGTAAATTGTACTTCTAAGTAGCAGAGTATCCGATTTTTCCTTATAATTGATGATCTATCAAAATCGCTTAGTCTCAGTTTCAAAATTGTTATTATTAATTAGAAGTGTATTAAAATTGATGTCCAGTTTTTCTAAAATTATAGAGCCTTAGAATTGGCTTTAACATTGTTAGAATCGTAACAATATGTGGTTAAAATAGGTCAATCGTATATGTACAGCAATAGTAGAGAGAAATAAATTTCTTTCTGCAACAACGCAAGTACTGACATTAAAACAAAACACAAGGTCGAATTGCCTGTCCAAATTGATTTTGGTGTTACTGGTCTATATGGTAACATGCAAGAATTCGCCATATTATCCGTAATAAGCGTTTCTCTTTCATTACATTTATTTTTAATTGGCTGCACTGCGGACTTTTATACTGTCCTAGAAGTAAATATCACAGCTGCTGCGCCCTACGTATCATTTGCTGAATGTGCACTTAGTGAGTTTTATCATCCGATTTGACCATTATGAATATACAGGATGGCGTTGCCGATGACGGTAAGGCCATCCTGTATATTCATAATGCCAAACAGGGTTAGGTGTCTTATATCCATATTTCTAACCCTAACCTTTTTATTGGAATAAAATACAAAAACGATCGATCTATACAGTTGTTTAATTTTTCCAATAAGAGTATTTTCGAGAATAATGTGGGTTGAGGAGTGGATAACAAAAATATCTATTTAATATATTGAATAATGATCAGTAATGATTCGATCAGTAATTCGACCAGTATTCAACAGTAATGATTGAATGAAAAAATTGTATCGAGCGAATCATAACACAAATTTACAATCCGAGCCCATCTATAGAAATTATGAAACTATGAACACAATGACTTTTAAAAAGAATCGATTTGAGGTGATTTTAAGGAAAATGAGTTATTATGTATGTACTCCCTTTCTTATTTACTGTTACATCTCCAATACTCATAAATTCAGTATACTAATCGTTGCAAGCTCAGCAGTGAGTTCTGCGCGTTTCTTTACACCGCTTGAAAATCCAAAATGGTATTTTAGTCCACTTAATAAAGAAATCACAAGACTAAGAGGGCAACGTAAGTCGAAAAGACACTTCTCCCACATTTATTAGACCACGAACAAGTTCCAACCGATACTCCTTGATGCATGTGATTACCGTACTATGTGCCGATCGTTCTTGTCCGGATTTTTAAGCGAGACTCCTGTTATATTTAGGTGGTATCCTAACATTTTGTTGTTAGTATTCGTGAAAAGCTTAATGCTTTCGCAGGTACGAGCTGTCAGCCTCGCGGCTGTTTAAACTTAGTCCTGTTGAGCTGACGGCTAAACATTGATAAATAGCAAATAAGACCAGCTCAGATATTTGAAATCTCAAACACCGCAAACCAAAAATTTTGAGACGTTCAGTTCGGCATGGAATTAGTTAAATAAAGTGGGGCGGCTAAATAAATTGAACAATAATAAATAAATTGGTTTTATGCCTAAAAGTAATAATTCAAAAATAGAATTACACTTCTGGTGAAACCTATAAATCGATATACCTTATTCGATATTAATCGAAATTATCAATCGACTAGCCACAACCAACAACGAACTATCTATTTATTTATTGCCTTTGGAAAACCTTAAGGTGGTTTTCACGCTTAACTTAGCAGTTTAGAAATTGGACTGCACGTATATTTTGAGTACTCATAATTATGTACATCGCCAACAGCGAAATATTAATTTTATTTGCAAATATTGTTAAAATCAATAAAAAGTCAATATCAATCAATAATCGTAACAAATTAACTACTACCATGCTTGATCAATTTTTGGAAACAAATCTAAATACAAAGTATATTTCCCAAATGCTATCTTTCCGTTGTAAGCTGATTTCATTCATTTTCTCCTAAAAAATACTAAAGGGCCAACTATAGATAGAATAAAAAAAATAACAGAAAAACGTAAGAAACGAAGACAAAAAAATATTATTCCAGTTTGACTTTTCGGCTATAGATTACTTAAAATATTAAGTTCATTCTTATATTTCATGTAATATTTTTTTAATGTATTTGCTAAAATATTGAGTGAAACTACAATAGTTTTGAGTATAAACGAATTATATCTCAACAAATATACGTGTTTAAAATTACAAAAATTATTTATATGCGGTTTAAATTACCGCAATTCGATAAATTATTTTTTTAGGTCTGCTTTAAAAAAATACGATTCTACAGTGTAGAGAAAATTATTTTGGATTTTATATTCATATTAGTATATATGTACATGGATATTTTATAAATAAGAAACATAAAATACACCAATTATTCCAAATTCCCATATATAAAATAATAAAAATGCATATTACTTGTAACGCACAAAAATTTGTTTGAGTTTTGTTGTTGTAATTGTTAAGTTTTTTATTCTTGCACGAAAATTTTCGCTCTGCTATTCTTTTTACGTGACAGCAAAATTAAAACGCAATTTCTCTTAAACTTTTTATTTTTGTTATTCTGAGTATGGTCGTATACATTTAAATCTTATCTCTCGCTCTCTTACGTTATTTTTTTTATTTTTTTTATTCTATCTATAGTTCCCACTTAATTTCTTAAATTGTTAGGTATTTTACTATTAATGAATTCGTCACTATCATCCGTATAGTATTCACATAGAAAAACTCATTCATGTATTTAATTTGGACGAATCAGTATAGCTATATAGGAATATACATAATATAGACAAAACACAAATGTATATGTATGTATAATGTGCAATAGTTAACATACATTTTTTCCTTTTCATTGACAAGTTTTTGATTTTTACCGTATCAAAATCCTCCAAATATTTTTTTCCCATTTTTTGGTTTACATTTCATTTAGCACACCAAAATAAAAATATTCTATGTAAAATACGAGAATCGATTACCAGTAATAGGTGGACAAAAATAATATCTGCAACAGCTCGACGCTATACTAAGCGGATGAATGTTGATTAGTTTCGTGATATGAGGAACAGATTTAACAAGCGTACTCAAGCAAAGGTTCGGATAATAGTCGTATAAATGGCCTTCCTAACATAAGGATCAAGAAATTATGTTTTTGTTCATGATATTTTCGATATGTGCTCTGAACTTCAGATATCACAAATAAGTAAGATCACGAGCGAAAGTAACACTTGCAAGAAGATCATGTTAAATGTAGTAGTCGTAAGAAGAGAAATACTCGCGTTTGCTAGTGTACGTTAATAAATGGCATTGCCCCACATTCAACTGCAGGTTTAGCGATCATGGTGCGACAAATGGTGATGTAGATTGAAATATGAAAGCGGAGATTGTTCAATAAATATTCATATAGTCGGTGGATATTGAAATAATCATAGGTTTAATCACGTACTCAACGTCATTGATAAACAAGATGAAAAATATTTTCCCAAATGACTCCTGATGTAGCTATAATAACCTGGGTTACTCCTGATGTAGCTATAAAATGTGCTGGCGTGGATGACCTGTAAAGCACCTGCGATACCTTCGTTTCATATATTTATTTGTGTCTCATATTTATTAATTTGTACTGCACTTTATAATTATTCAAAACTAATCCACCCTTTGATAGTACACCTCATTTTGAGTTTTAAGCTCATTCGCGACAAAGTGTGTCACTTAAGGAGTCAACCAAATAATTTACGAATTATTGATGTATTGTATTAGTAATTGAAATATTTAAAATGATGGTGGGGTCATTCTTTCCTAAATTTGGCTGTAAGCCCATCAATGATGTCGCCTGCTGTATGATTCACTTGAAGTTTTTGTTTTCAGCCAGGCTCAATGGCAAAGGAATGTGAAGTCTAATACAGGAATATTGATTATATATTCATTTCCCAGCGCACATATCATTTAACTTTTCGTTGTGTAGGACAAATGATGTTGTTTTGCAAATTACATGGAATAGTTTTGGTATATCGTAGATAAATGTTTTAAGTTCTTTATTGCTTAACTCAATGATTTAGCAAAATGAAAGTTATGAATTAAAATCAATATTAGAGAAAGTTTGACCGCAAAAATTGGCAAACTGGTTGTTGTGGGATCATTAAATGGTTGTAAATTGTACTTCTAAGTAGCAGAGTATCCGATTTTTCCTTATAATTGATGATCTATCAAAATCGCTTAGTCTCAGTTTCAAAATTGTTATTATTAATTAGAAGTGTATTAAAATTGATGTCCAGTTTTTCTAAAATTATAGAGCCTTAGAATTGGCTTTAACATTGTTAGAATCGTAACAATATGTGGTTAAAATAGGTCAATCGTATATGTACAGCAATAGTAGAGAGAAATAAATTTCTTTCTGCAACAACGCAAGTACTGACATTAAAACAAAACACAAGGTCGAATTGCCTGTCCAAATTGATTTTGGTGTTACTGGTCTATATGGTAACATGCAAGAATTCGCCATATTATCCGTAATAAGCGTTTCTCTTTCATTACATTTATTTTTAATTGGCTGCACTGCGGACTTTTATACTGTCCTAGAAGTAAATATCACAGCTGCTGCGCCCTACGTATCATTTGCTGAATGTGCACTTAGTGAGTTTTATCATCCGATTTGACCATTATGAATATACAGGATGGCGTTGCCGATGACGGTAAGGCCATCCTGTATATTCATAATGCCAAACAGGGTTAGGTGTCTTATATCCATATTTCTAACCCTAACCCTTTTATTGGAATAAAATACAAAAACGATCGATCTATACAGTTGTTTAATTTTTCCAATAAGAGTATTTTCGAGAATAATGTGGGTTGAGGAGTGGATAACAAAAATATCTATTTAATATATTGAATAATGATCAGTAATGATTCGATCAGTAATTCGACCAGTATTCAACAGTAATGATTGAATGAAAAAATTGTATCGAGCGAATCATAACACAAATTTACAATCCGAGCCCATCTATAGAAATTATGAAACTATGAACACAATGACTTTTAAAAAGAATCGATTTGAGGTGATTTTAAGGAAAATGAGTTATTATGTATGTACTCCCTTTCTTATTTACTGTTACATCTCCAATACTCATAAATTCAGTATACTAATCGTTGCAAGCTCAGCAGTGAGTTCTGCGCGTTTCTTTACACCGCTTGAAAATCCAAAATGGTATTTTAGTCCACTTAATAAAGAAATCACAAGACTAAGAGGGCAACGTAAGTCGAAAAGACACTTCTCCCACATTTATTAGACCACGAACAAGTTCCAACCGATACTCCTTGATGCATGTGATTACCGTACTATGTGCCGATCGTTCTTGTCCGGATTTTTAAGCGAGACTCCTGTTATATTTAGGTGGTATCCTAACATTTTGTTGTTAGTATTCGTGAAAAGCTTAATGCTTTCGCAGGTACGAGCTGTCAGCCTCGCGGCTGTTTAAACTTAGTCCTGTTGAGCTGACGGCTAAACATTGATAAATAGCAAATAAGACCAGCTCAGATATTTGAAATCTCAAACACCGCAAACCAAAAATTTTGAGACGTTCAGTTCGGCATGGAATTAGTTAAATAAAGTGGGGCGGCTAAATAAATTGAACAATAATAAATAAATTGGTTTTATGCCTAAAAGTAATAATTCAAAAATAGAATTGCACTTCTGGTGAAACCTATAAATCGATAAACCTTATTCGATATTAATCGAAATTATCAATCGACTAGCCACAACCAACAACGAACTATCTATTTATTTATTGCCTTTGGAAAACCTTAAGGTGGTTTTCACGCTTAACTTAGCAGTTTAGAAATTGGACTGCACGTATATTTTGAGTACTCATAATTATGTACATCGCCAACAGCGAAATATTAATTTTATTTGCAAATATTGTTAAAATCAATAAAAAGTCAATATCAATCAATAATCGTAACAAATTAACTACTACCATGCTTGATCAATTTTTGGAAACAAATCTAAATACAAAGTATATTTCCCAAATGCTATCTTTCCGTTGTAAGCTGATTTCATTCATTTTCTCCTAAAAAATACTAAAGGGCCAACTAACTATAGATAGAATAAAAAAAATAACAGAAAAACGTAAGAAACGAAGACAAAAAAATATTATTCCAGTTTGACTTTTCGGCTATAGATTACTTAAAATATTAAGTTCATTCTTATATTTCATGTAATATTTTTTTAATGTATTTGCTAAAATATTGAGTGAAACTACAATAGTTTTGAGTATAAACGAATTATATCTCAACAAATATATGTGTTTAAAATTACAAAAATTATTTATATGCGGTTTAAATTACCGCAATTCGATAAATTATTTTTTTAGGTCTGCTTTAAAAAAATACGATTCTACAGTGTAGAGAAAATTATTTTGGATTTTATATTCATATTAGTATATATGTACATGGATATTTTATAAATAAGAAACATAAAATACACCAATTATTCCAAATTCCCATATATAAAATAATAAAAATGCATATTACTTGTAACGCACAAAAATTTGTTTGAGTTTTGTTGTTGTAATTGTTAAGTTTTTTATTCTTGCACGAAAATTTTCGCTCTGCTATTCTTTTTACGTGACAGCAAAATTAAAACGCAATTTCTCTTAAACTTTTTATTTTTGTTATTCTGAGTATGGTCGTATACATTTAAATCTTATCTCTCGCTCTCTTACGTTATTTTTTTTATTTTTTTTATTCTATCTATAGTTCCCACTTAATTTCTTAAATTGTTAGGTATTTTACTATTAATGAATTCGTCACTATCATCCGTATAGTATTCACATAGAAAAACTCATTCATGTATTTAATTTGGACGAATCAGTATAGCTATATAGGAATATACATAATATAGACAAAACACAAATGTATATGTATGTATAATGTGCAATAGTTAACATACATTTTTTCCTTTTCATTGACAAGTTTTTGATTTTTACCGTATCAAAATCCTCCAAATATTTTTTTCCCATTTTTTGGTTTACATTTCATTTAGCACACCAAAATAAAAATATTCTACGTAGCTATATACACCTAAACGATCATCTTTCTCTTCATGCCGCGTGTTTAATTTTGATATATATAAAATGAGAAGGAATTCTCGATCGTGTACACATATTACATATTTTAAATAGTATTTATATACGAGGATATCTATATACATAATATGTGCATTTTGTGCTTTCGTTTCATTCGGATTTATTAACACGTTCGCGGCTCTTTCAAAATGTGTTTAACACAAATTTGATAACTTTTGTAATTGCAATGATATTTCGTCGCGGAAAGAAATGTATTGTTGAGAATTGACAAATATGTCGTTTTATTTCTTAAAAAACGAAAAACTGTATGACTGGTTTGCGCGAAAATGTTAGAAAACAAAAAAGTTGGATAAATGCTATAGCATTCACGTCCGCGAACGTGTTAAATATAAATGATGCGTAGAGAGAGATATTTCCAAACGAAAATAATAAATGGATTGGATTTGTTTATTGTTTTCGTTTGTTTTTTTTTGCTTACAGTAAACACCATACACAGTTTCATAGAATAATGAAAAGGAAACTTTAAAGAATAATTTGTGTTTTATACTGTACAAACAAATAAAATATTTTTTGTTATGAAATTCTACTCGATCATATTGGAAATACTATTCGGCAGAAAGAGAAAATATCGAGCAACGTAAAATGATAGCTGCACTTTTCATTTTGGCTAAACACTTTTTCCCCTACAAATTTATCGATGTTATTTAGTGCACATCGGCGTGCCATAATAAATACTCATCTTTATATTATTACTTATCTATTATATTATTATCTTTGTTAAAACACCAATTTTTTTGTATTGTTTTATTCTGCTCTCAAAAATAAAATTTATACAAAAATCTACATCTCAAAATGCCATTAAATTTTTTTATTTTCATTTCTATTTTTGCATTTTGGATTTACTGAAAAATTTAATGTCACGGTTAAAATGGATTTTGTAGGTAAAAGGGAAAAGAAAAGATGATGTAGATTTTTATTTAAATTTCATTTTTGAGAGAACAGAATAAAACAATACAAAATAAGTTGGTGTTTTAATATAAAATAAGGGTTTAAATTAAAAATAAAAATTTATTGCGACTTAGTTTGAAACCAGGAACCAAAATCATGTGTAGCATGGGTGTTTGAGTCGCTCAAGTGACGTTCTTTCCAACAAAACAGATTATATTAAGATCAAAAGATTTGATTTAAATCAAGTCTTGACATTCTATCCAACACAAAAATGTGAGATGAATCAAATCTATATTTTTTGATAGATTTGATCTTTTTTCGATTTGATCGACACTACCACCACCAAACATTATAAGTGCGTAATTTTTATAATTTGTTATTTAAGTATTTTTTTTTGCTGTGTACAAGTTTGTTTTGTTTAAATTAATAAATTAAAGAAATCAATAACCATATTCAATTTTAATTATTATATATACACTTGTTTGTGCCATAATTTTAATTTTCAACAAACACGTTGCCTGTGTAGCACAAGTGCGTTTAAACAAAATATGCATAAAAAACAAACATCAAAAGACGGTCGCTTACGCGCAAAGAGAATAGAGTTTTATAAAGACTACCGAAAGAAAAGAAACAATTTCATCAAAAAACGCATAGGTTAAAGCAGAGATAAGGGGGGTTATTATGTAAGCATTACGAGTTACGAATTACGACAAATGACGTCAAAAGGCCTTTTTATTTAAAGCATTTTGAGTTGTCGTAATTACGACTTTTTGTTGTTGTTTTAGTCGTACACATTTATAAATACGAGACAATAGTCGTACTATCTATTTTTTTCTTGTTTTCATTCATAATTTGTCAAAATTAGTTTGAGTCGTAATTCGTAACTCGTACTCGTAATGCTTACATAATAACCCCCAAGAATAAGGAGATCAATCATTGCGAATAATTGCATGGATTTACAAACTTCACTGATAAAAGCGACAATCATGTGTGATAAAAATTAGAACTAAAACTGGTAACCCATTACCGTACATGCATGCCATCTATTAGAAAATAGATAAATATTTTTTTTTTTATATATTATCAAGTTACCCCATTTTTCAGCTATTCGTATTTTTATTTTCATATTTTTTTTTTCTAATAGTTTGTTACGTATGCAATTTGATCCAATAATGTTAAGTAGATACATATTGGTTTTGTTGTTCTTTTTCTTTATTAACGTACAATTGTTTTTTTTATTGTTTTACGATAATACAATATATGGGCTTGTTTAGACGAAGAGTAATTCAACAATCATAATTCAACATTTGCGTTCACACGGTAAAACGTAGTTGATGTTATTTACTTATGTATGTGTAAAATTATTTTCATTTCATATTGAATTTCTTCGGAGAAGCATCGTAAAAGCGGTTGTCAATTTATTCGTATATTTTTTTGGTTGTGTTATACAATAATTTTTTTTTTTTTTTTGTGTAATTTACATTAACGATAATTTTGAAAACAAACTGTTGTTAAAAAAATAAATAATAATAAAAATTATTTTAATTTTTAAAACAAATTGACAGCTACTACTTAGCTATTTTGATTAATACTTTTTACGCAATGCACAGCAATGCTTTACAATAATTTATAATTATAGTCTATAAAATTTTGTATTTGCTATTTGAAAAAATTGTATTTACTGTATAGGCTTTTTATATTTGTTTTTAAGAAATTTATATAAAAAATTTTTCATTAGCTTTGAAAATGATGTCGATGAGACATCGAAAGCTCAGTCTTTAAATTTGTTTTACTTTATTTAAAATAAAAACGAGCCCTAAACCATTATCAACTTTATTATAGTTATTATTGGCTCCTTAAATAATTTTTAATTTATAAAATTTGTTTATATTTTTTATAAAAAATTTTTCAGAAAAAAAAAATTGAACCGAAATTTTTTTTATAGCTTTTCTGTTTGTGTTAGTAAATTACAATTCGTTCAACACCTAAAATTCGTGTTGAAAAAAAACGCAAAAAAAATTTTAGATTATAGGCAAGGGGGAAAGGAACGAAGAAATTTGTGTTGAATTCAACTCTCGTGTAAACAGGCGGTATAAATGTAACAAAATTAGGAATAATATATGTATGTACTACTTGTTTTGTTGTTGTTATTACGTTTTGATATTATATGGAAAAGAGAAAAATCTATAATGTGTGATGACGTAGACTTATGTTTTGTTGTTGCTTTCAGATTTTTAAGAATAGCGTGGATCGCGCTTATTATGCGCCGTTTGTATGTACGTAAAAATGTACATACATACTATGTGAAAATGTATTTTGATATATCGTTTACGTTGTCGTAACCATTTAATTTGTATTTACTTCATGATGATGATTTGATTGATGATGGGATTTTAGAATTAATTCGCGATATTTGAGATGAATAAGGTTGTGAATATCACAACAAGTTTTGAGTAATCCAGTCTAGTCCTCTTGCGTATGAAGCTTATGAAATAAAATACAGTTTGAACGTTATAAATTTTATTTATTAATATACTATTTCCCTTGCAATACTATTCTCCAGTTTGGATTGCGAACATTTTGGTAGTTAGATTTAATTAATTTTCAGCTAACCAGCTGCAGTGTTTCCTGACTAATACTAAACTCATAAAATCCAAAGCAGTTTTATTGTGTTCATAACACGGATTTTCAGCGCTATAAAATGGTTTGTTTGTAATGTTTATGTTATTTACACATATTTTTAATATATTTTCTTTTAGTTGTCTAATCTGGCCATGCTCACTAAACATTTTGAAAAATATTAAAATTTGTTCTCTGCATATATTGTAGAAAAAATCAGTTGGTGCTTTAAGCTTCCAAAATCATTACAATAATTTTTATTGTTTATTAAAAATTCTGAAGGAGTTTCTAAAATTTCGGAGCTCTTGATAAAAACCTCTTTGCATCTGGAACACTTCGTTTTCTTAATAATTTTAAAAGCTATATATCCTACGAAATACCACATTGAAGATTCTTGTAGAGGTACATCAAGATTAAAAAAATTATCTGATATATCTTCAGTACTCTGAGCATTCCCCAAATTATCGATTTCAGCTGATGGTACATTAATATCTGAATCTTGCGAAATTCTATCTCGTATACTTTCGACCGGTTCTGTTAATCGAATATCTGAATCGTTTTTACAATTTGATGTGTTAGAAAATTGAGTCAAGATTTTCATAGTGGTTATTCTTGCAATATTGTGATTAAACTCATGCACAGAAGGATTACGATTATTTCCATTTTCTGCCCAAATTTGGGCAAATAAGTTTTCAATAGGATCTTGGTTAAATCTTGATGTAAGAGTATAATTAATTCCTATGTTCTCCGACAAAATTTGTTTCGAAATTACTTGTACACCTCTGATGGTTTGAATTAATCCTTTAAGGCAATAAACGGTTTTTCCATTAGCTATTGTCATATTTAAAATATAATCTTTCATGTATTCCAAAAATCGATCCACATCACTATTAACCGTAGACGAGCATTTGAATTTGTGTTTATTAAATTTTGTTCTAGAGTTGAGACAGCCGGTCAAACTTTTCAATAAATTTGTATGTAGAAATGGCGACTGACTCGTTCGGAATTTTTTTCAGCTGAACCGCAGTCTTAATGACAGCAGCAACACTTCGGCTAAAAATTTGGGTAGCTAAATGTACTCTCATTGCCTCAAAGTTGTTTGGATAAATATGCTTCGATGATAGCTTTGGACAACATTTAGTTATTGAGTTGCGTTCTGAATTAAAAAGATCTATCAAAATTGTCCAGCTAACTGTACCATCTGGACATCGAATATCAGATTTGATTAAGGTGTTTCTGACAGACTTAATCAGATGAGGCACATCAAACAATCCCACAATTTGTTTGTTATTGTCACAAAAAAGTGGTCTGTCACAGATTATTCCGAACATTTTCATGCATTTTCTATTGTTTGCGCCTTGATCGCAGACTATGGCTCGAATATTGATTACCAAATCTTTACACGTTTCCAAATTTTCACGACCCAGTAAAAACAAAGTATCGGCAATAATACTTTTTTGTGACACAAAATAACTTAAAACATACTTCCGATTCGATGATACTCCTTTTATCATAAAAAAGCAGATAAGTTTGCCAAGTTTGTCGCTTCTGTTGTTCCCTAACTGCGAGTTCATACGACGGATAAAAATCTCGGATTTTACTATCCCATCGTTTTAACCAATTACATCACGTAAATTATACAACGGGCACGCCTCTTTTCATATAAAAAAGTTGAAAATATTGAAACAAAAATCTGGGATAGAAAAATCCGAGATTTTTATCCGTCGTATGAACTCGATGTAAATCCTCGAATCCATCAATTTGATCTAGATAACTGTTATACACCAGGTCCGATTTAATATAAATTTCATTGAAAATTAAAATGGCTTGTTTAGCGTCTAATCTCATGTTGTCCAATTATTTTTTAATCTTACACAAGGCATTTTTGTTAAATCCGGGACTTAAATATTTTATTGGTTGCCACCGTACCAAAGAAAATTTACATGGTAAATTGAAGTTCAAATTAGTTCTTAAGTATTGATAAGCATTCGTAGACCGATAGTAAATATTTTGCGCGATAATTTTTTGTTCTTCTGGCCATTTTTGATTTCTTGATCGATCGTTTGTCAGCATTTTACAAAAATGTTTGGCATTTTCGCAGATGTCTAATTGGTCTATGTGTTCTTCAATCTTACATTTTCTAACGGACGCTATCTTCAAATTGCACCTTTTAATTCTGTTTCCCATATTTTTGCATTTTCTCTTTAACTCGTTTATTTCCATATCCTTGTAGTTCATCGATTTCACTAATTGATTGTATTTAGCTCTGTAATAGTTTTCATTTTTTATATTTGTCAAACAATTTCTACACGTTAATTCAATTTGACAATCATTATTCGTCGCTGTTGCCTTTGGCGTAGGTAAACAAGAAATTTCTTCGAGGGTCAGATCATTGTTTGTATTTTCAAACATATCAGAACGCGTTTGGAAAGAACTGGACTCCAAATCACCACATGATTTTGAAATAGTCAAATTTGTGTGATTTAAATTTGAATTATTTAACTCCATGTCTTCATCAATTTCCGATAAATTATCGATAGATAATTGTTATTAATGAACTCACGTCTGAATCTTGGTCAGAATCGCGATTTCTATTCAGAATTGGTAAATTTTTAGTCGGCACGGCATATTTTTTTATACCGTTCTTCGTGAACCACTTTTCTTCAAAATGTTTCTCACAAATTTCAATTTGTTTTTTGCACACATTTTTTAGATTGCAATTTAAAATCCACTCAATATATTTTTTATGATGTCTATTTAGTTTGAATAGACGTATGTTTTGTCGCCGTGTCGAACTGCACTTTTCCACTGCACACTTTATTCCACTTTTATAAGAACTCATTTTAGAAGATTTTTACTAATTAACCTCAAAAATATTAAAACTGACGATGATCACATAATATAATTTGAACAATAACTGAGAACGTTAAGTTTTTTGAGTACCTATTTATACTAATCTACATTCTATACATTTTTGGGAGGATCTGAACAAAATGATTTCCATAAATTTTTGGGGGCAGATCTTAATATTTTGAGAACTATTATTTTGTTTTACTTAACAAATATAAAGTAGCAGTTGATTAATTGTACTTTAGTCCATGGTTAACAGATTAAAAAAAAAAATGGGCGAAACCGAACAAAAACTCTGCTTGAAAACCCGATTATAAAACATAATTGGTTTTTTACACTGACATTTTTTATTAGCTGACTATAAATACCCAATTGTCGCTGACATTTTGAGCCGACACCCACTTTTTATCCACTTAGTACATGGTACCATATTGCACTGTTTTGTGACATCCTGTATTATGACATCTGGTTTTAGATATTCTTATTCTGTTGTACTTTCTGCCATCTTTGCCGGCATTTTTCAAAATCAGTGGAGTATGTTAAATCATATTCCGATAGCGTTATTAGCTTTCGTCTTCACTACAATTTTGAATATGGGATTTTGCTTCTTTATGTTCCTATCTAAGATCAGCCAAATATAATGTTTTTTAAGAGTATATAATCGCATCAACTAAATGGTTGTTGTACCTATATATATCTTATATAATATTAGTTGCTTCACAGAAGAATTCTCCGTACATGCCTTTACAGTTTATAAAATGCACTCCTTTAATAAAATGAAATTCTTCTCATGTCATTAGTAATCTTTTTGTAAGCGTACCAATTATTTTATATTTTAAAATAGAAAACAAAAAACAAAAAAATCATATTCGAACACAGAAAAATAAAAAAAAATTACACGACAGCAAACGAAATATAGCGGAAGATGGAAAAATTTACCTTTGTTAGGTTGAGAGACAGAGTAAAAACTGTATATTCCTGAGATTAGGGCACCGCATAGTTATAACAAATTTTATATGGATACTCAGAGCCGTTTCCATTCCAATATATGGAGTATGCATGCACGCCTACCTATAAAACGTAAACACGTAAAAAGACGCTGATACAACTGCAAGGAAAGTTCATTTTAGATGGTTTCTTTTTTGGTATCAATTCCCTATTCTCGGAGAATTTACGAGATAGAATAAATAAATTCTATCTCGTAAATTCTCCGAGAATAGGGAATTGATACTAAAGTTAGAAGTTAGTGACAATTTTTTTGAAAATAAATAAATTTAAGAATATAATATTCTCTGGTAATTTTTGCAATGAAAAAATTAACACCTTGTTAAAGTTAGCCGAAAGTTGCCAGCCGAAAGATAATGCAGATAGTGTCTTGACTATTTTTAAACTCTCTTTATACTCTCGCTCCTATCGATTTTTAAATTCCTATAAACTGAAATAATTTCTCCTTCACCTGAATGATGTAATTCGATCCTAAATTCTCCTAAATTCGAGCTCATGACTGATTTTTACTGTATTCAAGACACTATCTTTCGGCTGGAAACTTTCGGCTAACGTTAACAGTATAAAATTAACCCCAATTTACAAATATTTACATGAAACTTTTTTCCTCAGTAGGCAAGAAAAAACCGATCTATTGATAAATGCTACGTAAAATTTTTCCTTAATTCCCTGTTACCAGGGAATTACCAGAATAGGGCCACTAAGCGTGAACTTTGTTTATTTTTAATTTTGATAAATTGTTTCTTATTTTTAAGGAGTTTTTATTCTGAATTTCACCGTTTCATGTCTTAAATTTAAACTTAATAATAAACACATTTTTATTAATCACTTGTTTTTTGTTTCGCAGAATATTTTGAATATTTTTCAAAAAGTTTAAAAAATCACTCGATCGATTTCGACTTGTTAGGTCATCATCAGGAGTATCTACTCTGATGATGACCTAACAAGTCGAAATCGATCGAGTGATTTTTTAAACTTTTTGAAAAATATTCAAAATATTCTGCGAAACAAAAAACAAGTGATTAATAAAAATGTGTTTATTAAGTATAAGTGTGTTTCGCCAAGTGCCTACGGCAAATAGCGTAAAAAGTCTTAAATTTATGATGTCTTTAATTTAACGATCGTTGAATAACATTTAGAGCAAAGTTTGTGTGTATGCATGGAGGATGGCATAGAGAAGATTTGGATTGCAATTAGGGACAGTCCAGCAATATAACAAATACAGCCTAGTTTGAAACTGTTTGGAATGCACCGGCCACTCTTAGAAGAGCAAATGTCCGATGTACTTTAGCCATTTAGCGATCGTTCAATTGCAATGCGTCAACCTCAATAAGAGCTTCTTACAGTAAAATTGATTTGGTTACACCCGCCAATAGTAGTCACCGGCTTTATTACTTCCCGCCTATATTTAGCATTATTCTTTGCATGGTCGCGTTTATTCTCCATTCTTTATTACTAGAATACCTGACGTGTTCTTTACGACAGTCTCATCGTATTCATTTTCAGGGAGATCTCTTACTCTTGCCACTGGCATCTAAAGTACATCGATGATAATCTTTTAAGCAAACATATTAGGCGATAAGTAGACTGCAGGTCATCGGGTGGTTTCATCAGTTTCGGAATTAGTATTAAGTTTTTTTAATTAACCAGATATTTGGGAAAACTAATTGATACAGGCATTAACTATACACGTCAACGAAAACCAATGTTCTAGCATGGACTACCACTATAAACGCAAGGTTCATTAATAAATCAGACGTAGTAATTTGTTATTCTTAATCATGCAAGTAGAAATGAGTAGTTCTTCGACAGTATTTGGTTGAGTTACTTCCAAAATAGTTTCCAGTTCGACGTTCTTCTGTTGTGGACATAAAGTTATGACAATTCTCTCCTAGCGTTGCGTTAACTTGTGGTTAACGGTGGTACACTCGTACGTAACAACTAAAAATGTAAATGCAGTCCATTTTAGCTCTTACAATGTAAGCAATGGGGTCCATCTGACTTCTTTTGGAAAGCCCAATTCCTGCAAGGTCAGAATACAGCTCTGTTTGTAGTATCCTTCATCTACTCCCAGGTATCATACAAGTTTCGATATTGTTCTCATATTATGGCAATGTCTTCTATAAGTGCATCGCAATTCATTAGGTACATAGGAACAAAACATAATTTTGTTTAAATGGACACACAAAAAAATAAAATTATATTTTACGAAAAGTTTTTATTTAACATGTGGATTCAGCATGTGCAAAACATCGAAAACTAAATCTTCGTGTTCTTTTCCTCACATTTAATATATAATATTTTATATTGTAATTTTGGTGTTCTGTAGTTCGACTATTTAAAAATAGATGGTGTATTCATGGGTTACAGAAATAAGCTTTGATAAAATATTGCATTACTAAAAGTGGAGTTAGTATCGCGGATCACACAATTGTTCGCAATTATTTATCTCCTTATTCTTATCTCTGGTTAGAAAATTCAAAACAGCCATGCTACACGAGATTTTAGTTTCTGGTTTCAAACTAAGTCGCAATAGATTTTTATTGTTAATTTAAACCTTTATTTTAAATTAAAGCACCAACTTTTTTGGATTGTTTTATTTTGGATTGATTTATTTTACTTTATTAAAATGTCCTTAAATTATTTTATTTTTATTTCTGTTTTTTCATTTCGGACTCAAGGGCAAAAATTAAATGTCGCAGCTGCAACATAAAATTTTTGACCTTGAGTCCGAAATGAAAAAATTGAAATGAAAAGAAAAAATTTAGGGACATTTTTGAGATATAGATTTTTGTTTAAAGTTTATTTTCGAGAGAACAGAATAAAACAATACAAAAAAATTGGTGTTTTAATATAAAATATGAGTTTAAATTAAAAATAAAAATCTATTGCGCAGTAGTTTCAAACCAAAAACCAAAGTCGTGAGTAGCATAGCTGAATCCACCATTGCCTATAAACAAAATTTAGTTTATTGGCAGAGGGGAAAGAAGAGAAGAAATTTTTGGTTGAATCACAACTCATGTAAACTGACGGAATGGGTTATACACTCAAACCAGTTTATTTATTTTATATAATTATACTTAATAAACACATTTTTTTAAAAACTTGTTTTTTATTTCGCAAAATTGCAAGTGTTTAATAAAATGTGTTTATTAAGTATAAGTGTGTTTCGCCAAGTGCCTAGGGCAAATAGCGTAAAAAGTATTATATAATTGTATTTACGAGTTATGCACTTACACATTTTTGCGATGCGTATATTTTTCCACTTCTAATTTTTTTGTATAGCCGAATCAGCCGTTCTACATTTAGCCTCATACACCCAGGCTACACGATAACTTGGTTTCTGGTTTCAAACTAAGTCGCAACAGATTCTCATTTTTAATATAAACTCCTATTTTATATTAAAACACCAAACTTGTTTTTCTTATCCTATTCTGTTCTCTCGAAAACAAAATTTAAACAAAAATCTACATCTGAAAATTGTCCTTAAATTGTTTTATTTTCATTTTTACTTTCTCATTTTTTACATCAAATTTTTGTCCATGAATCGGAAATGAAAAAATTGAAATGAAAATAAAGAAAATTAAGGACACTTTTGAGAAGCAGACCCCTGTCCAAATCCCACTTTCGAGAGAACAAAAAAAAACCAGACAAAAAAACTTGGTGTTCCAATACAAAACAAGGGTTTAAATCAAAAACAAAAATCCATTGCGCTGTAGTTTGTAACCAGAAACCAAAGTCGTGTGTAACATGGGTGATAAGACTGGCTTTTCGTTTCCTTCTTTCCGTTTTTAAATTTTAACTGCCACATTAAATTTTTCGCTGAATCCGAAATGAAAAAATAAAAATGAAAATAAAAAAATTAAGGCCATTTTGGAGATGTAGATTTTTGTTTAAATTTTATTTTCGAGAGAACAGAATAAATCAATACAAAAAAATTTGATGTTTTAATATAAAATAAAGGTTTAAATTAACAATAAAAATCTATTGCGACGTAGTTTGAAACCAGAAACTTAAATCTCGTGTAACTTGGGTGAATAAACATCGCACGAACTCGAGTTATTTTTATTTATATTTTGCTTCACATATTTTAAATTTGTGTAGTTTTCGTTTTTCAGGTTTCGATTCATTCCTTTTTCGTATTGTATAAATACAGCTTGTGTACAAACAAAAATTTCAATGTTGTTATCCCGTTATGAATATACGCATATTATATAAATACATATTTTTGTTCAAGATATATATTGGTTAGCTCGTTTGTTATGTTTACGTATGCAACTTAATAGATTTCATGTAGTTTATGAAATATTAAATGATTCTCGGTAACTAATAATTGGGAAACGATTATAAATTAGGTATAAATATAATTAAAAATGTTCGATCAACATAGATTAAAATAAGTAACGATTATTCTAAATGACAGAACTTCAATTTGATTAGATTTTTGGAATGAAAAGAGAATTTTTCTATTATGAAACGATTTTTATGGAACGATATTGCCACAATGACAATAACTATGATTGTTTTAACAGATTTCTCATTTTCTCAACCAATGATCATTATACCTGACTTCCAGTTTTTATTCAGGAATAAACATTCGACAATTGATCAAGTTCATCACGTGACTGCAAAAATAGAACAAGCACTTGAAGAGAAGAAATATTGCGCTGCCGTATTTCTGAATCTTAAAACAAACAGTAAAATTTACTAAATATCGTAATTCCTCGATACTAAAATTATTTGATTTAAGTTAAATTTATTACAATTTAAGTTCACCATTACAATTTTGTATTAAAAAAAATCTGATTTAAATCAAAAAAATCTGATTTAAATCAAAATCCTATGTTTTGATTTTTTTCAAAAAAATCAACAAAATTACATGCCCTGAGATTACTGCAACATACCAACAGTGAAGCAATAAAACTTCTTGACATAACACAAGAACTGAGACGCCTTCAAAGAATTAAACCGCATGAGCTCGTCATCTAATAAATAAAGATTCATTATTGGGAGTAGAATATTGATTGCTTGTAAACCCACACTCGCTCCACTTATTAGTTTCAAATAAGTGCGTTATTATCATAAGTAATAAATTATCATGTGATAAGATTGTACTTATTAAATAATAAAAAAATAAATAAAAAAAAAACATTTCTCATTTATGCATATTTTTCAATTATATTAATCAGCTATAATATAAAATATCGAATATTTGCTTCCAAAATAATAAATTTTCAATTATTAATCAATTTAATAAAAGCACAATATTTTTTTGGTGCTGCCGTTTCTAGAATGGTAAAATTGTGATTTATATGTTAAAATTATTAAATAAATATAATTGTATTATTTTTTCAATGCTGATTTGAGATGTTTTACATTGTATCTGAATAATTGGGGAGTCCGTTCAATCCGAATGTCCGTTAAATACGAATGTTTTTAAATTTATTCGACTATAGATTTTCAACTTGTTATTTAATATGGCTATCTAGGACAGAACTCGTTTACCTCTTAACCGATTATGAAAGGATTTTGTTTGTTGTATAAAAATGAGATTCATAAACAGTTTTTGGAAGAAGTTCTGGAATATGGTCATCTGGGAAAGAACTCAGGCATTTGTTAACTGATTATGATCGGATTGGGTGTGTTGGATGGAAATAGGATTCTTATATTACATATATTGAATGAATTACTAGAATACGGTCAAATGGGATGGAACTCGATCATGAGATTCTTACATGATTTTTGGAAGAAGTTCTGATTGTGATTGGGTTTTGTTTGTTGAATGAAACAGAGATTCATAAACAGTTTTTGGAAGAAGTTCTGGAATATGGGCATCTGGGACGAAACTCATTCATTTCTTAACCGATTATGTTGGGAATGGGTTTTGTTGGATTGAAATAGGATTCTTAACACATTGTTGTCGGGTGCTTAGCGTCGGAGCGATATGGCGGGAACGGGCGATTTTATGAAAAATCCTCATGAATTTTTTCGTTACGATAAATTGAAAACTACTTTGAATTTTATATGAAACTGATTTTCGCAACTTAGAATGTATTAATCATCACCATTTGGCGTCAAATCTGTGTGACAACGACTATGATGATTCATACTTACTTACTTACCTACTGGAAGAATTTCCTACGATTGTGTATTTAATTCGAGATATACTGAAATAGACCAATGTACGGAACAATCACAACAAAAAACCATTACAATAAATACAACAACAACGTAAAATATAAAAATGTAATTCGTACACAACGAAAAGTTAATTGTTAAAAATGAAGTATAGATGGAGAATATGAAAGAATCGAATTCTGTAGACTAGGAAGTAATTCGCTAGTGGTACATATACATGGTATTGTTCTATATATATGGACAATATTCCTATGTAAAATATCAACGTCAGTCGCCGCGGCCTGATGAGATGACTGATTTTTTCAAATCAATAATCTCATTAAGTTCGAAACTGATTGTTGCGATTCTTGCAAACCTTCCATCTATAATTCAAATTAAATTCTAATTTATCCGCGATCCAGCGTTAAAGGAAAGAAAAAGTATGGGGTGGTTGGGAAGTTGATTGTGTCTAAGTAAGTATGAATCATCATAGTCGTTGTCACACAGATTTGACGCCAAATGGAAGAATTTCCTACGATTGTGTATTTAATTCGAGATATACTGAAATAGACCAATGTACGGAACAATCACAACAAAAAACCATTACAATAAATACAACAACAACGTAAAATATAAAAATGTAATTCGTAAACAACGAAAAGTTAATTGTTAAAAATGAAGTATAGATGGAGAATATGAAAGAATCGAATTCTGTAGACTAGGAAGTAATTCGCTAGTGGTACATATACATGGTATTGTTCTATATATATGGACAATATTCCTATGTAAAATATCAACGTCAGTCGCCGCGGCCTGATGAGATGACTGATTTTTTCAAATCAATAATCTCATTAAGTTCGAAACTGATTGTTGCGATTCTTGCAAACCTTCCATCTATAATTCAAATTAAATTCTAAGAAAATTATATTTTTCGTCAATATTATTTATTACCAAAAACTTTCAATCAAGAAATAACTTAATGAAGTTAATAATGAACACTAATAATGTTTTATAGTGTGATAACTCAAAACAAAAATGATGTGAAGTGCTCAAAACATTTACTTCTATGAAAGGCTACGCCGCAAAATAGCGCACACTTTATTTTCCGGTTCCAACAGTTTTTTCTAGAATGTTTTTTCACATGCATCGACAATTTTGCTGGTTGATCTTGTTTAGGTTACCCTATTTATGACTTCACCGTCACATTTATTTATTCTATCTCGTAAATTCTCCGAAAATAGGGAATTGATACTAAAGTTAGAAGTTAGTGACAATTTTTTTGAAAATAAATAAATTTAAGAATATAATATTCTCTGGTAATTTTTGCAATAAAAAATTAACACCTTGTTAAAGTTAGCTGAAAGTTGCCAGCCGAAAGTTGCCAGCCGAAAGATAATGCAGATGGTGTCTTGACTATTTTTAAACTCTCTTTATACTCTCGCTCCTATCGATTTTTAAATTCCTATAAACTGAAATAATTTCTCCTTCACCTGAATGATGTAATTCGATCCTAAATTCTCCTAATTTCGAGCTCATGACTGATTTTTACTGTATTCAAGACACTATCTGCATTATCTTTCGGCTGGAAACTTTCGGCTAGCGTTAACAGTATAAAATTAACCCCAATTTACAAATATTTACATGAAACTTTTTCCCTCAGCAGGCAAGAAAAAACCGATCTATTGATAAATGCTACGTAAAATTTTTCCTTAATTCCCTGTTACCAGGGAATTACCAGAATAGTTCTACTAAGCGTGAACTTTGTTTATTTTTAATTTTGATGAATTGTTTCTTATTTTTAAGGAGTTTTTATTCTGAATTTCACCGTTTCATGTCTTAAATTTAAACTTAATAATAAACACATTTTTATTAATCACTTGTTTTTTGTTTCGCAGAATATTTTGAATATTTTTCAAAAAGTTTAAAAAATCACTCGATCGATTTCGACTTGTTAGGTCATCATCAGGAGTATCTACTCTGATGATGACCTAACAAGTCGAAATCGATCGAGTGATTTTTTAAACTTTTTGAAAAATATTCAAAATATTCTGCGAAACAAAAAACAAGTGATACAAAAAATGTGTTTATTAAGTATAAGTGTGTTTCGCCAAGTGCCTACGGCAAATAGCGTAAAAAGTCTTAAATTTATGATGTCTTTAATTTAACGATCGTTGAATAACATTTAGAGCAAAGTTTGTGTGTATGCATGGAGGATGGCATAGAGAAGATTTGGATTGCAATTAGGGACAGTCCAGCAATATAACAAATACAGCCTAGTTTGAAACTGTTTGGAATGCACCGGCCACTCTTAGAAGAGCAAATGTCCGATGTACTTTAGCCATTTAGCGATCGTTCAATTGCAATGCGTCAACCTCAATAAGAGCTTCTTACAGTAAAATTGATTTGGTTACACCCGCCAATAGTAGTCACCGGCTTTATTACTTCCCGCCTATATTTAGCATCATTCTTTGCATGGTCGCGTTTATTCTCCATTCTTTATTACTAGAATACGTGACGTGTTCTTTACGACAGTCTCATCGTATTCATTTTCAGGGAGATCTCTTACTCTTGCCACTGGCATCTAAAGTACATCGATGATAATCTTTTAAGCAAACATATTAGGCGATAAGTAGACTGCAGGTCATCGGGTGGTTTCATCAGTTTCGGAATTAGTATTAAGTTTTTTTAATTAACCAGATATTTGGGAAAACTAATTGATACAGGCATTAACTATACACGTCAACGAAAACCAATGTTCTAGCATGGACTACCACTATAAACGCAAGGTTCATTAATAAATCAGACGTAGTAATTTGTTATTCTTAATCATGCAAGTAGAAATGAGTAGTTCTTCCACAGTATTTGGTTGAGTTACTTCCAAAATAGTTTCCAGTTCGACGTTCTTCTGTTGTGGACATAAAGTTATGACAATTCTCTCCTAGCGTTGCGTTAACTTGTGGTTAACGGTGGTACACTCGTACGTAACAACTAAAAATGTAAATGCAGTCCATTTTAGCTCTTACAATGTAAGCAATGGGGTCCATCTGACTTCTCTTGGAAAGCCCAATTCCTGCAAGGTCAGAATACAGCTCTGTTTGTAGTATCCTTCATCTACTCCCAGGTATCATACAAGTTTCGATATTGTTCGCATATTATGGCAATGTCTTCTATAAGTGCATCGCAATTCATTAGGTACATAGGAACAAAACATAATTTTGTTTAAATGGACACACAAAAAAATAAAATTATATCTTACGAAGAGTTTTTATTCAACATGTGGATTCAGCATGTGCAAAACATCGAAAACAAAAATCTTCGTGTTCTTTTCCTCACATTTAATATATTATTTTTTAAATTGTAATTTTGGTGTTCTGTAGTTCGACTATTTAAAAATAGATGGTGTATTCATGGGTTACAGAAATAAGCTTTGATAAAATATTGCATTACTAAAAGTGGAGTTAGTATCGCGGATCACACAATTGTTCGCAATTATTTATCTCCTTATTCTTATCTCTGGTTAAAGAATTCAAAACAGCCATGCTACACGAGATTTTAGTTTCTGGTTTCAAACTAAGTCGCAATAGATTTTTATTGTTAATTTAAACCTTTATTTTATATTAAAACATCAAATTTTTGACGTCTTAAGTATTGATAAACATTCGTAGACCGATAGTAAATATTTTGCGCGATAATTTTTTGTTCTTCTGGCCATTTTTGATTTCTTGATCGATCGTTTGTCAGCATTTTACAAAAATTTTTGGCATTTTCGCAGATGTCTAATTGGTCTATGTGTTCTTCAATCTTACATTTTCTAACGGACGCTATCTTCAAATTGCACCTTTTAATTCTGTTTCCCATATTTTTGCATTTTCTCTTTAACTCGTTTATTTCCATATCCTTGTAGTTCATCGATTTCACTAATTGATTGTATTTAGCTCTGTAATAGTTTTCATTTTTTATATTTGTCAAACAATTTCTACACGTTAATTCAATTTGACAATCATTATTCGTCGCTGTTGCCTTTGGCGTAGGTAAACAAGAAATTTCTTCGAGGGTCAGATCATTGTTTGTATTTTCAAACATATCAGAACGCGTTTGGAAAGAACTGGACTCCAAATCACCACATGATTTTGAAATAGTCAAATTTGTGTGATTTAAATTTGAATTATTTAACTCCATGTCTTCATCAATTTCCGATAAATTATCGATAGATAATTGTTATTAATGAACTCACGTCTGAATCTTGGTCAGAATCGCGATTTCTATTCAGAATTGGTAAATTTTTAGTCGGCACGGCATATTTTTTTATACCGTTCTTCGTGAACCACTTTTCTTCAAAATGTTTCTCACAAATTTCAATTTGTTTTTTGCACACATTTTTTAGATTGCAATTTAAAATCCACTCAATATATTTTTTATGATGTCTATTTAGTTTGAATAGACGTATGTTTTGTCGCCGTGTCGAACTGCACTTTTCCACTGCACACTTTATTCCACTTTTATAAGAACTCATTTTAGAAGATTTTTACTAATTAACCTCAAAAATATTAAAACTGACGATGATCACATAATATAATTTGAACAATAACTGAGAACGTTAAGTTTTTTGAGTACCTATTTATACTAATCTACATTCTATACATTTTTGGGAGGATCTGAACAAAATGATTTCCATAAATTTTTGGGGGCAGATCTTAATATTTTGAGAACTATTATTTTGTTTTACTTAACAAATATAAAGTAGCAGTTGATTAATTGTACTTTAGTCCATGGTTAACAGATTAAAAAAAAAAATGGGTGAAACCGAACAAAAACTCTGCTTGAAAACCCGATTATAAAACATAATTGGTTTTTTACACTGACATTTTTTATTAGCTGACTATAAATACCCAATTGTCGCTGACATTTTGAGCCGACACCCACTTTTTATCCACTTAGTACATGGTACCATATTGCACTGTTTTGTGACATCCTGTATTATGACATCTGGTTTTAGATATTCTTATTCTGTTGTACTTTCTGCCATCTTTGCCGGCATTTTTCAAAATCAGTGGAGTATGTTAAATCATATTCCGATAGCGTTATTAGCTTTCGTCTTCACTACAATTTTGAATATGGGATTTTGCTTCTTTATGTTCCTATCTAAGATCAGCCAAATATAATGTTTTTTAAGAGTATATAATCGCATCAACTAAATGGTTGTTGTACCTATATATATCTTATATAATATTAGTTGCTTCACAGAAGAATTCTCCGTACATGCCTTTACAGTTTATAAAATGCACTCCTTTAATAAAATGAAATTCTTCTCATGTCATTAGTAATCTTTTTGTAAGCGTACCAATTATTTTATATTTTAAAATAGAAAACAAAAAACAAAAAAATCATATTCGAACACAGAAAAATAAAAAAAAATTACACGACAGCAAACGAAATATAGCGGAAGATGGAAAAATTTACCTTTGTTAGGTTGAGAGACAGAGTAAAAACTGTATATTCCTGAGATTAGGGCACCGCATAGTTATAACAAATTTTATATGGATACTCAGAGCCGTTTCCATTCCAATATATGGAGTATGCATGCACGCCTACCTATAAAACGTAAACACGTAAAAAGACGCTGATACAACTGCAAGGAAAGTTCATTTTAGATGGTTTCTTTTTTGGTATCAATTCCCTATTCTCGGAGAATTTACGAGATAGAATAAATAAATTCTATCTCGTAAATTCTCCGAGAATAGGGAATTGATACTAAAGTTAGAAGTTAGTGACAATTTTTTTGAAAATAAATAAATTTAAGAATATAATATTCTCTGGTAATTTTTGCAATGAAAAAATTAACACCTTGTTAAAGTTAGCCGAAAGTTGCCAGCCGAAAGATAATGCAGATAGTGTCTTGACTATTTTTAAACTCTCTTTATACTCTCGCTCCTATCGATTTTTAAATTCCTATAAACTGAAATAATTTCTCCTTCACCTGAATGATGTAATTCGATCCTAAATTCTCCTAAATTCGAGCTCATGACTGATTTTTACTGTATTCAAGACACTATCTTTCGGCTGGAAACTTTCGGCTAACGTTAACAGTATAAAATTAACCCCAATTTACAAATATTTACATGAAACTTTTTTCCTCAGTAGGCAAGAAAAAACCGATCTATTGATAAATGCTACGTAAAATTTTTCCTTAATTCCCTGTTACCAGGGAATTACCAGAATAGGGCCACTAAGCGTGAACTTTGTTTATTTTTAATTTTGATAAATTGTTTCTTATTTTTAAGGAGTTTTTATTCTGAATTTCACCGTTTCATGTCTTAAATTTAAACTTAATAATAAACACATTTTTATTAATCACTTGTTTTTTGTTTCGCAGAATATTTTGAATATTTTTCAAAAAGTTTAAAAAATCACTCGATCGATTTCGACTTGTTAGGTCATCATCAGGAGTATCTACTCTGATGATGACCTAACAAGTCGAAATCGATCGAGTGATTTTTTAAACTTTTTGAAAAATATTCAAAATATTCTGCGAAACAAAAAACAAGTGATTAATAAAAATGTGTTTATTAAGTATAAGTGTGTTTCGCCAAGTGCCTACGGCAAATAGCGTAAAAAGTCTTAAATTTATGATGTCTTTAATTTAACGATCGTTGAATAACATTTAGAGCAAAGTTTGTGTGTATGCATGGAGGATGGCATAGAGAAGATTTGGATTGCAATTAGGGACAGTCCAGCAATATAACAAATACAGCCTAGTTTGAAACTGTTTGGAATGCACCGGCCACTCTTAGAAGAGCAAATGTCCGATGTACTTTAGCCATTTAGCGATCGTTCAATTGCAATGCGTCAACCTCAATAAGAGCTTCTTACAGTAAAATTGATTTGGTTACACCCGCCAATAGTAGTCACCGGCTTTATTACTTCCCGCCTATATTTAGCATCATTCTTTGCATGGTCGCGTTTATTCTCCATTCTTTATTACTAGAATACGTGACGTGTTCTTTACGACAGTCTCATCGTATTCATTTTCAGGGAGATCTCTTACTCTTGCCACTGGCATCTAAAGTACATCGATGATAATCTTTTAAGCAAACATATTAGGCGATAAGTAGACTGCAGGTCATCGGGTGGTTTCATCAGTTTCGGAATTAGTATTAAGTTTTTTTAATTAACCAGATATTTGGGAAAACTAATTGATACAGGCATTAACTATACACGTCAACGAAAACCAATGTTCTAGCATGGACTACCACTATAAACGCAAGGTTCATTAATAAATCAGACGTAGTAATTTGTTATTCTTAATCATGCAAGTAGAAATGAGTAGTTCTTCCACAGTATTTGGTTGAGTTACTTCCAAAATAGTTTCCAGTTCGACGTTCTTCTGTTGTGGACATAAAGTTATGACAATTCTCTCCTAGCGTTGCGTTAACTTGTGGTTAACGGTGGTACACTCGTACGTAACAACTAAAAATGTAAATGCAGTCCATTTTAGCTCTTACAATGTAAGCAATGGGGTCCATCTGACTTCTTTTGGAAAGCCCAATTCCTGCAAGGTCAGAATACAGCTCTGTTTGTAGTATCCTTCATCTACTCCCAGGTATCATACAAGTTTCGATATTGTTCTCATATTATGGCAATGTCTTCTATAAGTGCATCGCAATTCATTAGGTACATAGGAACAAAACATAATTTTGTTTAAATGGACACACAAAAAAATAAAATTATATTTTACGAAAAGTTTTTATTCAACATGTGGATTCAGCATGTGCAAAACATCGAAAACTAAATCTTCGTGTTCTTTTCCTCACATTTAATATATAATATTTTATATTGTAATTTTGGTGTTCTGTAGTTCGACTATTTAAAAATAGATGGTGTATTCATGGGTTACAGAAATAAGCTTTGATAAAATATTGCATTACTAAAAGTGGAGTTAGTATCGCGGATCACACAATTGTTCGCAATTATTTATCTCCTTATTCTTATCTCTGGTTAGAAAATTCAAAACAGCCATGCTACACGAGATTTTAGTTTCTGGTTTCAAACTAAGTCGCAATAGATTTTTATTGTTAATTTAAACCTTTATTTTAAATTAAAGCACCAACTTTTTTGGATTGTTTTATTTTGGATTGATTTATTTTACTTTATTAAAATGTCCTTAAATTATTTTATTTTTATTTCTGTTTTTTCATTTCGGACTCAAGGGCAAAAATTAAATGTCGCAGCTGCAACATAAAATTTTTGACCTTGAGTCCGAAATGAAAAAATTGAAATGAAAAGAAAAAATTTAGGGACATTTTTGAGATATAGATTTTTGTTTAAAGTTTATTTTCGAGAGAACAGAATAAAACAATACAAAAAAATTGGTGTTTTAATATAAAATAAGAGTTTAAATTAAAAATAAAAATCTATTGCGCAGTAGTTTCAAACCAAAAACCAAAGTCGTGAGTAGCATAGCTGAATCCACCATTGCCTATAAACAAAATTTAGTTTATTGGCAGAGGGGAAAGAAGAGAAGAAATTTTTGGTTGAATCACAACTCATGTAAACTGACGGAATGGGTTATACACTCAAACCAGTTTATTTATTTTATATAATTATACTTAATAAACACATTTTTTTAAAAACTAGTTTTTTATTTCGCAAAATTGCAAGTGTTTAATAAAATGTGTTTATTAAGTATAAGTGTGTTTCGCCAAGTGCCTAGGGCAAATAGCGTAAAAAGTATTATATAATTGTATTTACGAGTTATGCACTTACACATTTTTGCGATGCGTATATTTTTCCACTTCTAATTTTTTTGTATAGCCGAATCAGCCGTTCTACATTTAGCCTCATACACCCAGGCTACACGATAACTTGGTTTCTGGTTTCAAACTAAGTCGCAACAGATTCTCATTTTTAATATAAACCCCTATTTTATATTAAAACACCAAACTTGTTTTTCTTATCCTATTCTGTTCTCTCGAAAACAAAATTTAAACAAAAATCTACATCTGAAAATTGTCCTTAAATTGTTTTATTTTCATTTTTACTTTCTCATTTTTTACATCAAATTTTTGTCCATGAATCGGAAATGAAAAAATTGAAATGAGAATAAAGAAAATTAAGGACACTTTTGAGAAGCAGACCCCTGTCCAAATCCCACTTTCGAGAGAACAAAAAAAAACCAGACAAAAAAACTTGGTGTTCCAATACAAAACAAGGGTTTAAATCAAAAACAAAAATCCATTGCGCTGTAGTTTGTAACCAGAAACCAAAGTCGTGTGTAACATGGGTGATAAGACTGGCTTTTCGTTTCCTTCTTTCCGTTTTTAAATTTTAACTGCCACATTAAATTTTTCGCTGAATCCGAAATGAAAAAATAAAAATGAAAATAAAAAAATTAAGGCCATTTTGGAGATGTAGATTTTTGTTTAAATTTTATTTTCGAGAGAACAGAATAAATCAATACAAAAAAATTTGATGTTTTAATATAAAATAAAGGTTTAAATTAACAATAAAAATCTATTGCGACGTAGTTTGAAACCAGAAACTTAAATCTCGTGTAACTTGGGTGAATAAACATCGCACGAACTCGAGTTATTTTTATTTATATTTTGCTTCACATATTTTAAATTTGTGTAGTTTTCGTTTTTCAGGTTTCGATTCATTCCTTTTTCGTATTGTATAAATACAGCTTGTGTACAAACAAAAATTTCAATGTTGTTATCCCGTTATGAATATACGCATATTATATAAATACATATTTTTGTTCAAGATATATATTGGTTAGCTCGTTTGTTATGTTTACGTATGCAACTTAATAGATTTCATGTAGTTTATGAAATATTGAATGATTCTCGGTAACTAATAATTGGGAAACGATTATAAATTAGGTATAAATATAATTAAAAATGTTCGATCAACATAGATTAAAATAAGTAACGATTATTCTAAATGACAGAACTTCAATTTGATTAGATTTTTGGAATGAAAAGAGAATTTTTCTATTATGAAACGATTTTTATGGAACGATATTGCCACAATGACAATAACTATGATTGTTTTAACAGATTTCTCATTTTCTCAACCAATGATCATTATACCTGACTTCCAGTTTTTATTCAGGAATAAACATTCGACAATTGATCAAGTTCATCACGTGACTGCAAAAATAGAACAAGCACTTGAAGAGAAGAAATATTGCGCTGCCGTATTTCTGAATCTTAAAACAAACAGTAAAATTTACTAAATATCGTAATTCCTCGATACTAAAATTATTTGATTTAAGTTAAATTTATTACAATTTAAGTTCACCATTACAATTTTGTATTAAAAAAAATCTGATTTAAATCAAAAAAATCTGATTTAAATCAAAATCCTATGTTTTGATTTTTTTCAAAAAAATCAACAAAATTACATGCCCTGAGATTACTGCAACATACCAACAGTGAAGCAATAAAACTTCTTGACATAACACAAGAACTGAGACGCCTTCAAAGAATTAAACCGCATGAGCTCGTCATCTAATAAATAAAGATTCATTATTGGGAGTAGAATATTGATTGCTTGTAAACCCACACTCGCTCCACTTATTAGTTTCAAATAAGTGCGTTATTATCATAAGTAATAAATTATCATGTGATAAGATTGTACTTATTAAATAATAAAAAAATAAATAAAAAAAAAACATTTCTCATTTATGCATATTTTTCAATTATATTAATCAGCTATAATATAAAATATCGAATATTTGCTTCCAAAATAATAAATTTTCAATTATTAATCAATTTAATAAAAGCACAATATTTTTTTGGTGTTGCCGTTTCTAGAATGGTAAAATTGTAAAATTGTGATTTATATGTTAAAATTATTAAATAAATATAATTGTATTATTTTTTCAATGCTGATTTGAGATGTTTTACATTGTATCTGAATAATTGGGGAGTCCGTTCAATCCGAATGTCCGTTAAATACGAATGTTTTTAAATTTATTCGACTATAGATTTTCAACTTGTTATTTAATATGGCTATCTAGGACAGAACTCGTTTACCTCTTAACCGATTATGAAAGGATTTTGTTTGTTGTATAAAAATGAGATTCATAAACAGTTTTTGGAAGAAGTTCTGGAATATGGTCATCTGGGAAAGAACTCAGGCATTTGTTAACTGATTATGATCGGATTGGGTGTGTTGGATGGAAATAGGATTCTTATATTACATATATTGAATGAATTACTAGAATACGGTCAAATGGGATGGAACTCGATCATGAGATTCTTACACACTCGCTCCACTTATTAGTTTCAAATAAGTGCGTTATTATATCATAAGTAATAAATTATCATGTGATAAGATTGTACTTATTAAATAATAAAAAAATAAATAAAAAAAAAACATTTCTCATTTATGCATATTTTTCAATTATATTAATCAGCTATAATATAAAATATCGAATATTTGCTTCCAAAATAATAAATTTTCAATTATTAATCAATTTAATAAAAGCACAATATTTTTTTGGTGCTGCCGTTTCTAGAATGGTAAAATTGTAAAATTGTGATTTATATGTTAAAATTATTAAATAAATATAATTGTATTATTTTTTCAATGCTGATTTGAGATGTTTTACATTGTATCTGAATAATTGGGGAGTCCGTTCAATCCGAATGTCCGTTAAATACGAATGTTTTTAAATTTATTCGACTATAGATTTTCAACTTGTTATTTAATATGGCTATCTAGGACAGAACTCGTTTACCTCTTAACCGATTATGAAAGGATTTTGTTTGTTGTATAAAAATGAGATTCATAAACAGTTTTTGGAAGAAGTTCTGGAATATGGTCATCTGGGAAAGAACTCAGGCATTTGTTAACTGATTATGATCGGATTGGGTGTGTTGGATGGAAATAGGATTCTTATATTACATATATTGAATGAATTACTAGAATACGGTCAAATGGGATGGAACTCGATCATGAGATTCTTACATGATTTTTGGAAGAAGTTCTGATTGTGATTGGGTTTTGTTTGTTGAATGAAACAGAGATTCATAAACAGTTTTTGGAAGAAGTTCTGGAATATGGGCATCTGGGACGAAACTCATTCATTTCTTAACCGATTATGTTGGGAATGGGTTTTGTTGGATTGAAATAGGATTCTTAACACATTGTTGTCGGGTGCTTAGCGTCGGAGCGATATGGCGGGAACGGGCGATTTTATGAAAAATCCTCATGAATTTTTTCGTTACGATAAATTGAAAACTACTTTGAATTTTATATGAAACTGATTTTCGCAACTTAGAATGTATTAATCATCACCATTTGGCGTCAAATCTGTGTGACAACGACTATGATGATTCATACTTACTTACTTACCTACTGGAAGAATTTCCTACGATTGTGTATTTAATTCGAGATATACTGAAATAGACCAATGTACGGAACAATCACAACAAAAAACCATTACAATAAATACAACAACAACGTAAAATATAAAAATGTAATTCGTACACAACGAAAAGTTAATTGTTAAAAATGAAGTATAGATGGAGAATATGAAAGAATCGAATTCTGTAGACTAGGAAGTAATTCGCTAGTGGTACATATACATGGTATTGTTCTATATATATGGACAATATTCCTATGTAAAATATCAACGTCAGTCGCCGCGGCCTGATGAGATGACTGATTTTTTCAAATCAATAATCTCATTAAGTTCGAAACTGATTGTTGCGATTCTTGCAAACCTTCCATCTATAATTCAAATTAAATTCTAATTTATCCGCGATCCAGCGTTAAAGGAAAGAAAAAGTATGGGGTGGTTGGGAAGTTGATTGTGTCTAAGTAAGTATGAATCATCATAGTCGTTGTCACACAGATTTGACGCCAAATGGAAGAATTTCCTACGATTGTGTATTTAATTCGAGATATACTGAAATAGACCAATGTACGGAACAATCACAACAAAAAACCATTACAATAAATACAACAACAACGTAAAATATAAAAATGTAATTCGTACACAACGAAAAGTTAATTGTTAAAAATGAAGTATAGATGGAGAATATGAAAGAATCGAATTCTGTAGACTAGGAAGTAATTCGCTAGTGGTACATATACATGGTATTGTTCTATATATATGGACAATATTCCTATGTAAAATATCAACGTCAGTCGCCGCGGCCTGATGAGATGACTGATTTTTTCAAATCAATAATCTCATTAAGTTCGAAACTGATTGTTGCGATTCTTGCAAACCTTCCATCTATAATTCAAATTAAATTCTAAGAAAATTATATTTTTCGTCAATATTATTTATTACCAAAAACTTTCAATCAAGAAATAACTTAATGAAGTTAATAATGAACACTAATAATGTTTTATAGTGTGATAACTCAAAACAAAAATGATGTGAAGTGCTCAAAACATTTACTTCTATGAAAGGCTACGCCGCAAAATAGCGCACACTTTATTTTCCGGTTCCAACAATTGTTTCTAGAATGTTTTTTCACATGCATCGACAATTTTGCTGGTTGATCTTGTTTAGGTTACCCTATTTATGACTTCACCGTCACATTTATTTATTCTATCTCGTAAATTCTCCGAAAATAGGGAATTGATACTAAAGTTAGAAGTTAGTGACAATTTTTTTGAAAATAAATAAATTTAAGAATATAATATTCTCTGGTAATTTTTGCAATAAAAAATTAACACCTTGTTAAAGTTAGCTGAAAGTTGCCAGCCGAAAGTTGCCAGCCGAAAGATAATGCAGATGGTGTCTTGACTATTTTTAAACTCTCTTTATACTCTCGCTCCTATCGATTTTTAAATTCCTATAAACTGAAATAATTTCTCCTTCACCTGAATGATGTAATTCGATCCTAAATTCTCCTAAATTCGAGCTCATGACTGATTTTTACTGTATTCAAGACACTATCTGCATTATCTTTCGGCTGGAAACTTTCGGCTAGCGTTAACAGTATAAAATTAACCCCAATTTACAAATATTTACATGAAACTTTTTCCCTCAGCAGGCAAGAAAAACCGATCTATTGATAAATGCTACGTAAAATTTTTCCTTAATTCCCTGTTACCAGGGAATTACCAGAATAGTTCTACTAAGCGTGAACTTTGTTTATTTTTAATTTTGATAAATTGTTTCTTATTTTTAAGGAGTTTTTATTCTGAATTTCACCGTTTTATGTCTTAAATTTAAACTTAATAATAAACACATTTTTATTAATCACTTGTTTTTTGTTTCGCAGAATATTTTGAATATTTTTCAAAAAGTTTAAAAAATCACTCGATCGATTTCGACTTGTTAGGTCATCATCAGGAGTATCTACTCTGATGATGACCTAACAAGTCGAAATCGATCGAGTGATTTTTTAAACTTTTTGAAAAATATTCAAAATATTCTGCGAAACAAAAAACAAGTGATACAAAAAATGTGTTTATTAAGTATAAGTGTGTTTCGCCAAGTGCCTACGGCAAATAGCGTAAAAAGTCTTAAATTTATGATGTCTTTAATTTAACGATCGTTGAATAACATTTAGAGCAAAGTTTGTGTGTATGCATGGAGGATGGCATAGAGAAGATTTGGATTGCAATTAGGGACAGTCCAGCAATATAACAAATACAGCCTAGTTTGAAACTGTTTGGAATGCACCGGCCACTCTTAGAAGAGCAAATGTCCGATGTACTTTAGCCATTTAGCGATCGTTCAATTGCAATGCGTCAACCTCAATAAGAGCTTCTTACAGTAAAATTGATTTGGTTACACCCGCCAATAGTAGTCACCGGCTTTATTACTTCCCGCCTATATTTAGCATCATTCTTTGCATGGTCGCGTTTATTCTCCATTCTTTATTACTAGAATACGTGACGTGTTCTTTACGACAGTCTCATCGTATTCATTTTCAGGGAGATCTCTTACTCTTGCCACTGGCATCTAAAGTACATCGATGATAATCTTTTAAGCAAACATATTAGGCGATAAGTAGACTGCAGGTCATCGGGTGGATTCATCAGTTTCGGAATTAGTATTAAGTTTTTTTAATTAACCAGATATTTGGGAAAACTAATTGATGCAGGCATTAACTATACACGTCAACGAAAACCAATGTTCTAGCATGGACTACCACTATAAACGCAAGGTTCATTAATAAATCAGACGTAGTAATTTGTTATTCTTAATCATGCAAGTAGAAATGAGTAGTTCTTCCACAGTATTTGGTTGAGTTACTTCCAAAATAGTTTCCAGTTCGACGTTCTTCTGTTGTGGACATAAAGTTATGACAATTCTCTCCTAGCGTTGCGTTAACTTGTGGTTAACGGTGGTACACTCGTACGTAACAACTAAAAATGTAAATGCAGTCCATTTTAGCTCTTACAATGTAAGCAATGGGGTCCATCTGACTTCTTTTGGAAAGCCCAATTCCTGCAAGGTCAGAATACAGCTCTGTTTGTAGTATCCTTCATCTACTCCCAGGTATCATACAAGTTTCGATATTGTTCTCATATTATGGCAATGTCTTCTATAAGTGCATCGCAATTCATTAGGTACATAGGAACAAAACATAATTTTGTTTAAATGGACACACAAAAAAATAAAATTATATTTTACGAAGAGTTTTTATTCAACATGTGGATTCAGCATGTGCAAAACATCGAAAACAAAAATCTTCGTGTTCTTTTCCTCACATTTAATATATAATATTTTAGATTGTAATTTTGGTGTTCTGTAGTTCGACTATTTAAAAATAGATGGTGTATTCATGGGTTACAGAAATAAGCTTTGATAAAATATTGCATTACTAAAAGTGGAGTTAGTATCGCGGATCACACAATTGTTCGCAATTATTTATCTCCTTATTCTTATCTCTGGTTAAAGAATTCAAAACAGCCATGCTACACGAGATTTTAGTTTCTGGTTTCAAACTAAGTCGCAATAGATTTTTATTGTTAATTTAAACCTTTATTTTAAATTAAAACACCAATTTTTTTGGATTGTTTTATTCTGTTCTCTCGGAAATAAAATTTAAACAAAAATCTACATTTCAAAAATGTCCTTAAATTTTTTTATTTTCATTTCTGTTTTTTCATTTCGGACTCAAGGGCAAAAATTAAATGTCGCAGCTGCAACATAAAATTTTTGACCTTGAGTCCGAAGTGAAAAAATTGAAATGAAAAAAAGAAAATTTAGGGACATTTTTGAGATATAGATTTTTGTTTAAAGTTTATTTTCGAGAGAACAGAATAAATCAATACAAAAAATTGGTGTTTTAATATAAAATAAGAGTTTAAATTAAAAATAAAAATCTATTGCGCAGTAGTTTCAAACCAGAAACCAAAGTCGTGAGTAGCATAGCTGAATCCACCATTGCCTATAAACAAAATTTAGTTTATTGGCAGGGGGGAAAGAAGAGAAGAAATTTTTGGTTGAATCACAACTCATGTAAACTGACGGAATGGGTTATACACTCAAACCAGTTTATTTATTTTATATAATTGTACTTAATAAACACATTTTTTTAAAAACTTGTTTTTTATTTCGCAAAATTGCGAAATAAAAAACAAGTGTTTAATAAAATGTGTTTATTAAGTATAAGTGTGTTTCGCCAAGTGCCTAGGGCAAATAGCGTAAAAAGTATTATATAATTGTATTTACGAGTTATGCACTTACACATTTTTGTGATGCGTATATTTTTCCACTTCTAATTTTTTTGTATAGCCGAATCAGCTGTTCTACATTTAGCCTCATACACCCAGGCTACACGATAACTTGGTTTCTGGTTTCAAACTAAGTCGCAACAGATTCTCATTTTTAATTTAAACCCCTATTTTATATTAAAACACCAAACTTGTTTTTCTTATCCTATTCTGTTCTCTCGAAAACAAAATTTAAACAAAAATCTACATCTGAAAATTGTCCTTAAATTGTTTTATTTTCATTTTTACTTTCTCATTTTTTAAATCAAATTTTTGTCCATGAATCGGAAATGAAAAAATTGAAATGAAAATAAAGAAAATTAAGGACACTTCTGAGATGCAGACAAAAAAACTTGGTGTTCCAATACAAAACAAGGGTTTAAATCAAAAACAAAAATCCATTGCGCAGTAGTTTGTAACCAGAAACCAAAGTCGAGTGTAACATGGGTGATAAGCTTGGCTTCTCCTTCCCTTCTTTCCCTTTTTAAATTTTAACTGCCACATTAAATTTTTCGCTGAATCCGAAATGAAAAAATAAAAATGAAAATAAAAAAATTAAGGCGATTTTGGAGATGTAGATTTTTGTTTAAATTTTATTTTCGAGAGAACAGAATAAATCAATACAAAAAAATTTGATGTTTTAATATAAAATAAAGGTTTAAATTAACAATAAAAATCTATTGCGACATAGTTTGAAACCAGAAACTTAAATCTCGTGTAACTTGGGTGAATAAACATCGCACGAACTCGAGATATTTTTATTTATATTTTGCTTTACATATTTTAAATTTGTGTAGTTTTCGTTTTTCAGGTTTCGATTCATTCCTTTTTCGTATTGTATAAATACAGCTTGTGTACAAACAAAAATTTCAAGGTTGTTATCCCGTTATGAATATACGCATATTATATAAATACATATTTTTGTTCAAGATATATATTGGTTAGCTCGTTTGTTATGTTTACGTATGCAACTTAATAGATTTCATGTAGTTTATGAAATAATGAATGATTCTCGGTAACTAATAATTGGGAAACGATTATAAATTAGGTATAAATATAATTAAAAATGTTCGATCAACATAGATTAACATAAGTAACGATTATTCTAAATGACAGAACTTCAATTTGATTAGATTTTTGGAATGAAAAGAGAATTTTTCTATTATGAAACGATTTTTATGGAACGATATTGCCACAATGACAATAACTATGATTGTTTTAACAGATTTCTCATTTTCTCAACCAATGATCATTATATCTGACTTCCAGTTTGGATTCAGGAATAAACATTCGACAATTGATCAAGTTCATCACGTGACTGCAAAAATAGAACAAGCACTTGAAGAGAAGAAATATTGCCCTGCCGTATTTCTGAATCTTAAAACAAGCAGTAAAATTTACTAAATATCGTAATTCCTCGATATTAAAATTATTTGATTTAATTTAAATTTATTACAATTTAAGTTCACCATTACAATTTTGTATTAAAAAAAATCTGATTTAAATCAAAAAAATCTGATTTAAATCAAAATCCTATTTTTTGATTTTTTTCAAAAAAATCAACAAAATTACATGCCCTGAGATTACTGCAACATACCAACAGTGAAGCAATAAAACTTCTTGACATAACACAAGAACTGAGACGCCTTCAAAGAATTAAACCGCATGAGCTCGTCATCTAATAAATAAAGATTCAATATTGGGAGTAGAATATTGATTGCTTGTAAACCCACACTCGCTCCACTTATTAGTTTCAAATAAGTGCGTTATTATCATAAGTAATAAATTATCATGTGATAAGATTGTACTTATTAAATAATAAAAAAATAAATAAAAAAAAAACATTTCTCATTTATGCATATTTTTCAATTATATTAATCAGCTATAATATAAAATATCAAATATTTGCTTCCAAAATAATAAATTTTCAATTATTAATCAATTTAATAAAAGTAAAATATATTTTAGTAAAATTGTAAAATTGTGATTTATATGTTAAAATTATTAAATAAATATAATTGTATTATTTTTTCAATGCTGATTTGAGATGTTTTACATTGTATCTGAATAATTGGGCAGTCCGTTCAATCCGAATGTCCGTTAAATACGAATGTTTTTAAATTTATTCGACTATAGATTTTCAACTTGTTATTTAATATGGCTATCTAGGACAGAACTCGTTTACCTCTTAACCGATTATGAAGGGATTTTGTTTGTTGTATAAAAATGAGATTCATAAACAGTTTTTGGAAGAAGTTCTGGAATATGGTCATCTGGGAAAGAACTCAGGCATTTGTTAACTGATTATGATCGGATTGGGTGTGTTGGATGGAAATAGGATTTTTATATTACATATATTGAATGAATTACTAGAATACGGTCAAATGGGATGGAACTCGATCATGAGATTCTTACATGATTTTTGGAAGAAGTTCTGATTGTGATTGGGTTTTGTTTGTTGAATGAAACAGAGATATTCATAAACAGTTTTTGGAAGAAGTTCTGGAATATGGGCATCTGGGACGAAACTCATTCATTTCTTAACCGATTATGTTGGGAATGGGTATGTTGGATTGAAATAGGATTCTTAACACATTGTTGTCGGGCGCTTCGCGTCGGAGCGATATGGCGGGAACGGGCGATTTTATGAAAAATCCTCATGAATTTTTTCGTTACGATAAATTGAAAACTACTTTGAATTTTATATGAAACTGATTTTCGCAACTTAGAATGTATTAATCATCGTTACTATACGTAAATATAGGCACTTTTTATATATAGGCACTTCTTATATAAATGATTACAGAATATACAGTTGAAAGTACAAAAAAAAAATTATAATTTTCGTCAATATTATTTATTACCAAAAACTTTCAATCAAGAAATAACTTAATGAAGTAAATAATGAACACTTATAATGTTTTATAGTGTGATAACTCAAAACAAAAATGATGTGAAGTGCTCAAAACATTTACTTCTATGAAAGGCTACGCCGCAAAATAGCGCACACTTTATTTTCCGGTTCCAACAATTTTTTCTAGAATGTTTTTTCACATGCATCGACAATTTTGCTGGTTGATCTTGTTTAGGTTACCCTATTTATGACTTCACCGTCACATTTATTTACTCTATCTCGTAAATTCTCCGAGAATAGGGAATTGATACTAAAGTTAGAAGTTAGTGACAATTTTTTTGAAAATAAATAAATTTAAGAATATAATATTCTCTGGTAATTTTTGCAATGAAAAAATTAACACCTTGTTAAAGTTAGCCGAAAGTTGCCAGCCGAAAGTTGCCAGCCGAAAGATAATGCAGATAGTGTCTTGACTATTTTTAAACTCTCTTTATACTCTCGCTCCTATCGATTTTTAAATTCCTATAAACTGAAATAATTTCTCCTTCACCTGAATGATGTAATTCGATCCTAAATTCGAGCTCATGACTGATTTTTACTGTATTCAAGACACTATCTGCATTATCTTTCGGCTGGAAACTTTCGGCTAATGTTAACAGTATAAAATTAACCCCAATTTACAAATATTTACATGAAACTTTTTTCCTCAGTAGGCAAGAAAAACCGATCTATTGATAAATGCTACGTAAAATTTTTCCTTAATTCCCTGTTACCAGGGAATTACCAGAATAGGGCCACTAAGCGTGAACTTTGTTTATTTTTAATTTTGATAAATTGTTTCTTATTTTTAAGGAGTTTTTATTCTGAATTTCACCGTTTCATGTCTTAAATTTAAACTTAATAATAAACACATTTTTATTAATCACTTGTTTTTTGTTTCGCAGAATATTTTGAATATTTTTCAAAAAGTTTAAAAAATCACTCGATCAATTTCGACTTGTTAGGTCATCATCAGGAGTATCTACTCTGATGATGACCTAACAAGTCGAAATCGATCGAGTGATTTTTTAAACTTTTTGAAAAATATTCAAAATATTCTGCGAAACAAAAAACAAGTGATTAATAAAAATGTGTTTATTAAGTATAAGTGTGTTTCGCCAAGTGCCTACGGCAAATAGCGAAAAAAGTCTTAAATTTAAGATGTCTTTAATTTAACGATCGTTGAATAACATTTAGAGCAAAGTTTGTGTGTATGCATGGAGGATGGCATAGAGAAGATTTAGATTGTAATTAGGGACAGTCCAGCAATATAACAAATACAGCCTAGTTTGAAACTGTTTGGAATGCACCGGCCACTCTTAGAAGAGCAAATGTCCGATGTACTTTAGCCATTTAGCGATCGTTCAATTGCAATGCGTCAACCTCAATAAGAGCTTCTTACAGTAAAATTGATTTGGTTACACCCGCCAATAGTAGTCACCGGCTTTAGTTTATTCTCCATTCTTTATTACTAGAATACGTGACGTGTTCTTTACGACAGTCTCATCGTATTCATTTTCAGGGAGATCTCTTACTCTTGCCACTGGCATCTAAAGTACATCGATGATAATCTTTTAAGCAAACATATTAGGCGATAAGTAGACTGCAGGTCATCGGGTGGTTTCATCAGTTTCGGAATTAGTATTAAGTTTTTTTAATTAACCAGATATTTGGGAAAACTAATTGATACAGGCATTAACTATACACGTCAACGAAAACCAATGTTCTAGCATGGACTACCACTATAAACGCAAGGTTCATTAATAAATCAGACGTAGTAATTTGTTATTCTTAATCATGCAAGTAGAAATGAGTAGTTCTTCCACAGTATTTGGTTGAGTTACTTCCAAAATAGTTTCCAGTTCGACGTTCTTCTGTTGTGGACATAAAGTTATGACAATTCTCTCCTAGCGTTGCGTTAACTTGTGGTTAACGGTGGTACACTCGTACGTAACAACTAAAAATGTAAATGCAGTCCATTTTAGCTCTTACAATGTAAGCAATGGGGTCCATCTGACTTCTCTTGGAAAGCCCAATTCCTGCAAGGTCAGAATACAGCTCTGTTTGTAGTATCCTTCATCTACTCCCAGGTATCATACAAGTTTCGATATTGTTCGCATATTATGGCAATGTCTTCTATAAGTGCATCGCAATTCATTAGGTACATAGGAACAAAACATAATTTTGTTTAAATGGACACACAAAAAAATAAAATTATATCTTACGAAGAGTTTTTATTCAACATGTGGATTCAGCATGTGCAAAACATCGAAAACAAAAATCTTCGTGTTCTTTTCCTCACATTTAATATATAATTTTTTAAATTGTAATTTTGGTGTTCTGTAGTTCGACTATTTAAAAATAGATGGTGTATTCATGGGTTACAGAAATAAGCTTTGATAAAATATTGCATTACTAAAAGTGGAGTTAGTATCGCGGATCACACAATTGTTCGCAATGATTTATCTCCTTATTCTTATCTCTGGTTAAAGAATTCAAAACAGCCATGCTACACGAGATTTTAGTTTCTGGTTTCAAACTAAGTCGCAATAGATTTTTATTGTTAATTTAAACCTTTATTTTAAATTAAAACACCAATTTTTTTGGATTGTTTTATTCTGTTCTCTCGGAAATAAAATTTAAACAAAAATCTACATTTCAAAAATGTCCTTAAATTTTTTTATTTTCATTTCTGTTTTTTCATTTCGGACTCAAGGGCAAAAATTAAATGTCGCAGCTGCAACATAAAATTTTTGACCTTGAGTCCGAAGTGAAAAAATTGAAATGAAAAAAAGAAAATTTAGGGACATTTTTGAGATATAGATTTTTGTTTAAAGTTTATTTTCGAGAGAACAGAATAAAACAATACAAAAAAATTGGTGTTTTAATATAAAATAAGAGTTTAAATTAAAAATAAAAATCTATTGCGCAGTAGTTTCAAACCAGAAACCAAAGTCGTGAGTAGCATAGCTGAATCCACCATTGCCTATAAACAAAATTTAGTTTATTGGCAGGGGGGAAAGAAGAGAAGAAATTTTTGGTTGAATCACAACTCATGTAAACTGACGGAATGGGTTATACACTCAAACCAGTTTATTTATTTTATATAATTGTACTTAATAAACACATTTTTTTAAAAACTTGTTTTTTATTTCGCAAAATTGCGAAATAAAAAACAAGTGTTTAATAAAATGTGTTTATTAAGTATAAGTGTGTTTCGCCAAGTGCCTAGGGCAAATAGCGTAAAAAGTATTATATAATTGTATTTACGAGTTATGCACTTACACATTTTTGTGATGCGTATATTTTTCCACTTCTAATTTTTTTGTATAGCCGAATCAGCTGTTCTACATTTAGCCTCATACACCCAGGCTACACGATAACTTGGTTTCTGGTTTCAAACTAAGTCGCAACAGATTCTCATTTTTAATTTAAACCCCTATTTTATATTAAAACACCAAACTTGTTTTTCTTATCCTATTCTGTTCTCTCGAAAACAAAATTTAAACAAAAATCTACATCTGAAAATTGTCCTTAAATTGTTTTATTTTCATTTTTACTTTCTCATTTTTTACATCAAATTTTTGTCCATGAATCGGAAATGAAAAAATTGAAATGAAAATAAAGAAAATTAAGGACACTTCTGAGATGCAGACCCCTGTCCAAATCCCATTTTCGAGAGAACAAAAAAAAAACCAGACAAAAAACTTGGTGTTCCAATACAAAACAAGGGTTTAAATCAAAAACAAAAATCCATTGCGCAGTAGTTTGTAACCAGAAACCAAAGTCGTGTGTAACATGGGTGATAAGACTGGCTTCTCCTTCCCTTCTTTCCCTTTTTAAATTTTAACTGCCACATTAAATTTTTCGCTGAATCCGAAATGAAAAAATAAAAATGAAAATAAAAAAAATTAAGGCGATTTTGGAGATGTAGATTTTTGTTTAAATTTTATTTTCGAGAGAACAGAATAAATCAATACAAAAAAATTTGATGTTTTAATATAAAATAAAGGTTTAAATTAACAATAAAAATCTATTGCGACGTAGTTTGAAACCAGAAACTTAAATCTCGTGTAACTTGGGTGAATAAACATCGCACGAACTCGAGATATTTTTATTTATATTTTGCTTTACATATTTTAAATTTGTGTAGTTTTCGTTTTTCAGGTTTTTTAGGTTTTTCAGATTTTGTATAAATTCAGCTTGTGTACAAACAAAAATTTCAAGGTTGTTATCCCGTTATGAATATACGCATATTATATAAATACATATTTTTGTTCAAGATATATATTGGTTAGCTCGTTTGTTATGTTAACGTATGCAACTTAATAGATTTCATGTAGTTTATGAAATATTGAATGATTCTCGGTAACTAATAATTGGGAAACGATTATAAATTAGGTATAAATATAATTAAAAATGTTCGATCAACATAGATTAAAATAAGTAACGATTATTCTAAATGACAGAACTTCAATTTGATTAGATTTTTGGAATGAAAAGAGAATTTTTCTATTATGAAACGATTTTTATGGAACGATATTGCCACAATGACAATAACTATGATTGTTTTAACAGATTTCTCATTTTCTCAACCAATGATCATTATACCTGACTTCCAGTTTGGATTCAGGAATAAATATTCGACAATTGATCAAGTTCATCACGTGACTGCAGAAATAGAACAAACACTTGAAGAGAAGAAATATTGTCCTGCCGTATTTCTGAATCTTAAAACAAGCAGTAAAATTTACTAAATATCGTAATTCCTCGATATTAAAATTATTTGATTTAATTTAAATTTATTACAATTTAAGTTCACCATTACAATTTTGTATTAAAAAAAATCTGATTTAAATCAAAAAAATCTGATTTAAATCAAAATCCGATTTTTTGATTTTTTTCAAAAAAATCAACAAAATTACATGCCCTGAGATTACTGCAACATACTAACAGTGAAGCAATAAAACTTCTTGACATAACACAAGAACTGAGACGCCTTCAAAGAATTAAACCGCATGAGCTCGTCATCTAATAAATAAAGATTCATTATTGGGAGTAGAATATTGATTGCTTGTAAACCCACACTCGCTCCACTTATTAGTTTCAAATAAGTGCGTTATTATCATAAGTAATAAATTATCATGTGATAAGATTGTACTTATTAAATAATAAAAAAATAAATAAAAAAAAAACATTTCTCATTTATTTATATTTTTCAATTATATTAATCAGCTATAATATAAAATATCAAATATTTGCTTCCAAAATTTTCAATTATTAATCAATTTAATAAAAGCACAATATTTTTTGGTGCTGCCGTTTCTAGAATAGTAAAATTGTAAAATTGTGATTTATATGTTATTTAATATGGCTATCTAGGACAGAACTCGTTTACCTCTTAACCGATTATGAAGGGATTTTGTTTGTTGTATAAAAATGAGATTCATAAACAGTTTTTGGAAGAAGTTCTGGAATATGGTCATCTGGGAAAGAACTCAGGCAGTTAACAAATCTTGAGCGAATGTCCGTTAAGACATTCGGATTGAACGGACTCCCCAATTATTCAGATACAATGTAAAACATCTCAAATCAGCATTGAAAAAATAATACAATTATATTTATTTAATAATTTTAACATATAAATCACAATTTTACAATTTTACCATTCTAGAAACGGCAGCACCAAAAAATATTGTGCTTTTATTAAATTGATTAATAATTGAAAATTTTGGAAGCAAATATTTGATATTTTATATTATAGCTGATTAATATAATTGAAAAATATAAATAAATGAGAAATGTTTTTTTTTTATTTATTTTTTTATTATTTAATAAGTACAATCTTATCACATTATGATCGGATTGGGTGTGTTGGATGGAAATGGGATTCTTATATTACATATATTGAATGAATTACTAGAATACGGTCAAATGGGATGGAACTCGATCATGAGATTCTTACATGATTTTTGGAAGAAGTTCTGATTGTGATTGGGTTTTGTTTGTTGAATAAAACAGAGATATTCATAAACAGTTTTTGGAAGAAGTTCTGGAATATGGGCATCTGGGACGAAACTCATTCATTTCTTAACCGATTATGTTGGGAATGGGTATGTTGGATTGAAATAGGATTCTTAACACATTGTTGTCGGGCGCTTCGCGTCGGAGCGATATGGCGGGAACGGGCGATTTTATGAAAAATCCTCATGAATTTTTTCGTTACGATAAATTGAAAACTACTTTGAATTTTATATGAAACTGATTTTCGCAACTTAGAATGTATTAATCATCGTTACTATACGTAAATATAGGCACTTTTTATATATAGGCACTTCTTATATAAATGATTACAGAATATACAGTTGAAAGTACAAAAAAAAATTATAATTTTCGTCAATATTATTTATTACCAAAAACTTTCAATCAAGAAATAACTTAATGAAGTAAATAATGAACACTAATAATGTTTTATAGTGTGATAACTCAAAACAAAAATGATGTGAAGTGCTCAAAACATTTACTTCTATGAAAGGCTACGCCGCAAAATAGCGCACACTTTATTTTCCGGTTCCAACAATTTTTTCTAGAATGTTTTTTCACATGCATCGACAATTTTGCTGGTTGATCTTGTTTAGGTTACCCTATTTATGACTTCACCGTCACATTTATTTACTCTATCTCGTAAATTCTCCGAGAATAGGGAATTGATACTAAAGTTAGAAGTTAGTGACAATTTTTTTGAAAATAAATAAATTTAAGAATATAATATTCTCTGGTAATTTTTGCAATGAAAAAATTAACACCTTGTTAAAGTTAGCCGAAAGTTGCCAGCCGAAAGTTGCCAGCCGAAAGATAATGCAGATAGTGTCTTGACTATTTTTAAACTCTCTTTATACTCTCGCTCCTATCGATTTTTAAATTCCTATAAACTGAAATAATTTCTCCTTCACCTGAATGATGTAATTCGATCCTAAATTCTCCTAAATTCGAGCTCATGACTGATTTTTACTGTATTCAAGACACTATCTGCATTATCTTTCGGCTGGAAACTTTCGGCTAACGTTAACAGTATAAAATTAACCCCAATTTACAAATATTTACATGAAACTTTTTTCCTCAGTAGGCAAGAAAAACCGATCTATTGGTAAATGCTACGTAAAATTTTTCCTTAATTCCCTGTTACCAGGGAATTACCAGAATAGGGCCACTAAGCGTGAACTTTGTTTATTTTTAATTTTGATAATTTGTTTCTTATTTTTAAGGAGTTTTTATTCTGAATTTCACCGTTTCATGTCTTAAATTTAAACTTAATAATAAACACATTTTTATTAATCACTTGTTTTTTGTTTCGCAGAATATTTTGAATATTTTTCAAAAAGTTTAAAAAATCACTCGATCGATTTCGACTTGTTAGGTCATCATCAGGAGTATCTACTCTGATGATGACCTAACAAGTCGAAATCGATCGAGTGATTTTTTAAACTTTTTGAAAAATATTCAAAATATTCTGCGAAACAAAAAACAAATGATTAATAAAAATGTGTTTATTAAGTATAAGTGTGTTTCGCCAAGTGCCTACGGCAAATAGCGTAAAAAGTCTTAAATTTAAGATGTCTTTAATTTAACGATCGTTGAATAACATTTAGAGCAAAGTTTGTGTGTATGCATGGAGGATGGCATAGAGAAGATTTGGATTGCAATTAGGGACAGTCCAGCAATATAACAAATACAGCCTAGTTTGAAACTGTTTGGAATGCACCGGCCACTCTTAGAAGAGCAAATGTCCGATGTACTTTAGCCATTTAGCGATCGTTCAATTGCAATGCGTCAACCTCAATAAGAGCTTCTTACAGTAAAATTGATTTGGTTACACCCGCCAATAGTAGTCACCGGCTTTATTACTTCCCGCCTATATTTAGCATTATTCTTTGCATGGTCGCGTTTATTCTCCATTCTTTATTACTAGAATACCTGACGTGTTCTTTACGACAGTCTCATCGTATTCATTTTCAGGGAGATCTCTTACTCTTGCCACTGGCATCTAAAGTACATCGATGATAATCTTTTAAGCAAACATATTAGGCGATAAGTAGACTGCAGGTCATCGGGTGGTTTCATCAGTTTCGGAATTAGTATTAAGTTTTTTTAATTAACCAGATATTTGGGAAAACTAATTGATACAGGCATTAACTATACACGTCAACGAAAACCAATGTTCTAGCATGGACTACCACTATAAACGCAAGGTTCATTAATAAATCAGACGTAGTAATTTGTTATTCTAAATCATGCTAGTAGAAATGAGTAGTTCTTCCACAGTATTTGGTTGAGTTACTTCCAAAATAGTTTCTAGTTCGACGTTCTTCTATTGTGGACATAAAGTTATGACAATTCTCTCCTAGCGTTGCGTTAACTTGTGGTTAACGGTGGTACACTCGTACGTAACAACTAAAAATGTAAATGCAGTCCATTTTAGCTCTTACAATGTAAGCAATGGGGTCCATCTGACTTCTTTTGGAAAGCCCAATTCCTGCAAGGTCAGAATACAGCTCTGTTTGTAGTATCCTTCATCTACTCCCAGGTATCATACAAGTTTCGATATTGTTCGCATATTATGGCAATGTCTTCTATAAGTGCATCGCAATTCATTAGGTACATAGGAAGAAAACATAATTTTGTTTAAATGGACACACAAAAAAATAAAATTATATTTTACGAAGAGTTTTTATTTAACATGTGGATTCAGCATGTGCAAAACATCGAAAACAAAAATCTTCGTGTTCTTTCCCTCACATTTAATATATAATATTTTATATTGTAATTTTGGTGTTCTGTAGTTCGACTATTTAAAAATAGATGGTGTATTCATGGGTTACAGAAATAAGCTTTGATAAAATATTGCATTACTAAAAGTGGAGTTAGTATCACGGATCACACAATTGTTCGCAATGATTTATCTCCTTATTCTTATCTCTGGTCAAAGAATTCAAAACAGCCATGCTACACGAGATTTTAGTTTCTGGTTTCAAACTAAGTCGCAATAGATTTTTATTGTTAATTTAAACCTTTATTTTAAATTAAAACACCAATTTTTTTGGATTGTTTTATTCTGTTCTCTCGGAAATAAAATTTAAACAAAAATCTACATTTCAAAAATGTCCTTAAATTTTTTAATTTTCATTTCTGTTTTTTCATTTCGGACTCAAGGGCAAAAATTAAATGTCGCAGCTGCAACATAAAATTTTTGACCTTGAGTCCGAAATGAAAAAATTGAAATGAAAAAAAAAAAATTTAGGGACATTTTTGAGATATAGATTTTTGTTTAAAGTTTATTTTCGAGAGAACAGAATAAAACAATACAAAAAAATTGGTGTTTTAATATAAAATAAGAGTTTAAATTAAAAATAAAAATCTATTGCGCAGTAGTTTCAAACCAGAAACCAAAGTCGTGAGTAGCATAGCTGAATCCACCATTGCCTATAAACAAAATTTAGTTTATTGGCAGATGAGAAAGAAGAGAAGAAATTTTTGGTTGAATCACAACTCCAACAATTTTTTCTAGAATGTTTTTTCACATGCATCGACAATTTTGCTGGTTGATCTTGTTTAGGTTACCCTATTTATGACCACCGTCACATTTATTTATTCTATCTCGTAAATTCTCCGAGAATAGGGAATTGATACTAAAGTTAGAAGTTAGTGACAATTTTTTTGAAAATAAATAAATTTAAGAATATAATATTCTCTGGTAATTTTTGCAATAAAAGAATTAACACCTTGTTAAAGTTAGCCGAAAGTTGCCAGCCGAAAGATAATGCAGATAGTGTCTTGACTATTTTTAAACTCTCTTTATACTCTCGCTCCTATCGATTTTTAAATTCCTATAAACTGGAATAATTTCTCCTTCACCTGAATGATGTAATTCGATCCTAAATTCTCCTAAATTCGAGCTCATGACTGATTTTTACTGTATTCAAGACACTATCTGCATTATCTTTCGGCTGGAAACTTTCGGCTAACGTTAACAGTATAAAATTAACCCCAATTTACAAATATTTACATGAAACTTTTTTCCTCAGTAGGCAAGAAAAAACCGATCTATTGATAAATGCTACGTAAAATTTTTCCTTAATTCCCTGTTACCAGGGAATTACCAGAATAGTTCCACTAAGCGTGAACTTTGTTTATTTTTAATTTTGATAAATTGTTTCTTATTTTTAAGGAGTTTTTATTCTTAATTTCACCGTTTCATGTCTTAAATTTAAACTTAATAATAATCACATTTTTATTAATCACTTGTTTTTTGTTTCGCAGAATATTTTGAATATTTTTCAAAAAGTTTAAAAAATCACTCGATCGATTTCGACTTGTTAGGTCATCATCAGGAGTATCTACTCTGATGATGACCTAACAAGTCGAAATCGATCGAGTGATTTTTTAAACTTTTTGAAAAATATTCAAAATATTCTGCGAAACAAAAAACAAGTGATTAATAAAAATGTGTTTATTAAGTATAAGTGTGTTTCGCCAAGTGCCTACGGCAAATAGCGTAAAAAGTCTTAAATTTAAGATGTCTTTAATTTAACGATCGTTGAATAACATTTAGAGCAAAGTTTGTGTGTATGCATGGAGGATGGCATAGAGAAGATTTGGATTGCAATTAGGGACAGTCCAGCAATATAACAAATACAGCCTAGTTTGAAACTGTTTGGAATGCACCGGCCACTCTTAGAAGAGCAAATGTCCGATGTACTTTATCCATTTAGCGATCGTTCAATTGCAATGCGTCAACCTCAATAAGAGCTTCTTACAGTAAAATTGATTTGGTTACACCCGCCAATAGTAATCACCGGCTTTATTACTTCCCGCCTATATTTAGCATCATTCTTTGCATGGTCGCGTTTATTCTCCATTCTTTATTACTAGAATACGTGACGTGTTCTTTACGACAGTCTCATCGTATTCATTTTCAGGGAGATCTCTTACTCTTGCCACTGGCATCTAAAGTACATTGATGATAATCTTTTAAGCAAACATATTAGGCGATAAGTAGACTGCAGGTCATCGGGTGGTTTCATCAGTTTCGGAATTAGTATTAAGTTTTTTTAATTAACCAGATATTTGGGAAAACTAATTGATACAGGCATTAACTATACACGTCAACGAAAACCAATGTTCTAGCATGGACTACCACTATAAACGCAAGGTTCATTAATAAATCAGACGTAGTAATTTGTTATTCTTAATCATGCAAGTAGAAATGAGTAGTTCTTCGACAGTATTTGGTTGAGTTACTTCCAAAATAGTTTCCAGTTCGACGTTCTTCTGTTGTGGACATAAAGTTATGACAATTCTCTCCTAGCGTTGCGTTAACTTGTGGTTAACGGTGGTACACTCGTACGTAACAACTAAAAATGTAAATGCAGTCCATTTTAGCTCTTACAATGTAAGCAATGGGGTCCATCTGACTTCTTTTGGAAAGCCCAATTCCTGCAAGGTCAGAATACAGCTCTGTTTGTAGTATCCTTCATCTACTCCCAGGTATCATACAAGTTTCGATATTGTTCGCATATTATGGCAATGTCTTCTATAAGTGCATCGCAATTCATTAGGTACATAGGAACAAAACATAATTTTGTTTAAATGGACACACAAAAAAATAAAATTGTATTTTACGAAGAGTTTTTATTCAACATGTGGATTCAGCATGTGCAAAACATCGAAAACAAAAATCTTCGTGTTTTTTTCCTCACATTTAATATATAATATTTTATATTGTAATTTTGGTGTTCTGTAGTTCGACTATTTAAAAATAGATGGTGTATTCATGGGTTACAGAAATAAGCTTTGATAAAATATTGCGTTACTAAAAGTGGAGTTAGTATCGCGGATCACACAATTGTTCGCAATGATTTATCTCCTTATTCTTATCTCTGGTTAAAGAATTCAAAACAGCCATGCTACACGAGATTTTAGTTTCTGGTTTCAAACTAAGTCGCAATAGATTCTCATTTTTAATTTAAACCCCTATTTTATATTAAAACACCAAACTTGTTTTTCTTATCCTATTCTGTTCTCTCGAAAACAAAATTTAAACAAAAATCTACATCTGAAAATTGTCCTTAAATTGTTTTATTTTCATTTTTACTTTCTCATTTTTTACATCAAATTTTTGTCCATGAATCGGAAATGAAAAAATTGAAATGAAAATAAAGAAAATTAAGGACACTTCTGAGATGCAGACCCCTGTCCAAATCCCACTTTCGAGAGAACAAAAAAAAAACCAGACAAAATACTTGGTGTTCCAATACAAAACAAGGGTTTAAATCAAAAACAAAAATCCATTGCGCAGTAGTTTGTAACCAGAAACCAAAGTCGTGTGTAACATGGGTGATAAGACTGGCTTCTCCTTCCCTTCTTTCCCTTTTTAAATTTTAACTGCCACATTAAATTTTTCGCTGAATCCGAAATGAAAAAATAAAAATGAAAATAAAAAAATTAAGGCCATTTTGGAGATGTAGATTTTTGTTTAAATTTTATTTTCGAGAGAACAGAATAAATCAATACAAAAAAATTTGATGTTTTAATATAAAATAAAGGTTTAAATTAACAATAAAAATCTATTGCGACGTAGTTTGAAACCAGAAACTTAAATCTCGTGTAACTTGGGTGAATAAACATCGCACGAACTCGAGATATTTTTATTTATATTTTGCTTTACATATTTTAAATTTGTGTAGTTTTCGTTTTTCAGGTTTTTTAGGTTTTTCAGATTTTGTATAAATTCAGCTTGTGTACAAACAAAAATTTCAAGGTTGTTATCCCGTTATGAATATACGCATATTATATAAATACATATTTTTGTTCAAGATATATATTGGTTAGCTCGTTTGTTATGTTTACGTATGCAACTTAATAGATTTCATGTAGTTTATGAAATATTGAATGATTCTCGGTAACTAATAATTGGGAAACGATTATAAATTAGGTATAAATATAATTAAAAATGTTCGATCAACATAGATTAAAATAAGTAACGATTATTCTAAATGACAGAACTTCAATTTGATTAGATTTTTGGAATGAAAAGAGAATTTTTCTATTATGAAACGATTTTTATGGAACGATATTGCCACAATGACAATAACTATGATTGTTTTAACAGATTTCTCATTTTCTCAACCAATGATCATTATACCTGACTTCCAGTTTGGATTCAGGAATAAACATTCGACAATTGATCAAGTTCATCACGTGACTGCAAAAATAGAACAAACACTTGAAGAGAAGAAATATTGCCCTGCCGTATTTCTGAATCTTAAAACAAGCAGTAAAATTTACTAAATATCGTAATTCCTCGATATTAAAATTATTTGATTTAATTTAAATTTATTACAATTTAAGTTCACCATTACAATTTTGTATTAAAAAAAATCTGATTTAAATCAAAAAAATCTGATTTAAATCAAAATCCGATTTTTTGATTTTTTTCAAAAAAATCAACAAAATTACATGCCCTGAGATTACTGCAACATACTAACAGTGAAGCAATAAAACTTCTTGACATAACACAAGAACTGAGACGCCTTCAAAGAATTAAACCGCATGAGCTCGTCATCTAATAAATAAAGATTCATTATTGGGAGTAGAATATTGATTGCTTGTAAACCCACACTCGCTCCACTTATTAGTTTCAAATAAGTGCGTTATTATCATAAGTAATAAATTATCATGTGATAAGATTGTACTTATTAAATAATAAAAAAATAAATAAAAAAAAAACATTTCTCATTTATTTATATTTTTCAATTATATTAATCAGCTATAATATAAAATATCAAATATTTGCTTCCAAAATTTTCAATTATTAATCAATTTAATAAAAGCACAATATTTTTTGGTGCTGCCGTTTCTAGAATGGTAAAATTGTAAAATTGTGATTTATATGTTAAAATTATTAAATAAATATAATTGTATTATTTTTTCAATGCTGATTTGAGATGTTTTACATTGTATCTGAATAATTGGGGAGTCCGTTCAATCCGAATGTCCGTTAAATACGAATGGTTTTAAATTTATTCGACTATAGATTTTCAACTTGTTATTTAATATGGCTATCTAGGACAGAACTCGTTTACCTCTTAACCGATTATGAAGGGATTTTGTTTGTTGTATAAAAATGAGATTCATAAACAGTTTTTGGAAGAAGTTCTGGAATATGGTCATCTGGGAAAGAACTCAGGCATTTGTTAACTGATTATGATCGGATTGGGTGTGTTGGATGGAAATGGGATTCTTATATTACATATATTGAATGAATTACTAGAATACGGTCAAATGGGATGGAACTCGATCATGAGATTCTTACATGATTTTTGGAAGAAGTTCTGATTGTGATTGGGTTTTGTTTGTTGAATGAAACAGAGATATTCATAAACAGTTTTTGGAAGAAGTTCTGGAATATGGGCATCTGGGACGAAACTCATTCATTTCTTAACCGATTATGTTGGGAATGGGTTTTGTTGGATTGAAATAGGATTCTTAACACATTGTTGTCGGGCGCTTCGCGTCGGAGCGATATGGCGGGAACGGGCGATTTTATGAAAAATCCTCATGAATTTTTTCGTTACGATAAATTGAAAACTACTTTGAATTTTATATGAAACTGATTTTCGCAACTTAGAATGTATTAATCATCGTTACTATACGTAAATATAGGCACTTTTTATATATAGGCACTTCTTATATAAATGATTACAGAATATACAGTTGAAAGTACAAAAAAAAAATTATAATTTTCGTCAATATTATTTATTACCAAAAACTTTCAATCAAGAAATAACTTAATGAAGTAAATAATGAACACTAATAATGTTTTATAGTGTGATAACTCAAAACAAAAATGATGTGAAGTGCTCAAAACATTTACTTCTATGAAAGGCTACGCCGCAAAATAGCGCACACTTTATTTTCCGGTTCCAACAATTTTTTCTAGAATGTTTTTTCACATGCACCGACAATTTTGCTGGTTGATCTTGTTTAGGTTACCCTATTTATGACTTCACCGTCACATTTATTTATTCTATCTCGTAAATTCTCCGAGAATAGGGAATTGATACTAAAGTTAGAAGTTAGTGACAATTTTTTTGAAAATAAATAAATTTAAGAATATAATATTCTCTGGTAATTTTTGCAATGAAAAAATTAACACCTTGTTAAAGTTAGCCGAAAGTTGCCAGCCGAAAGATAATGCAGATAGTGTCTTGACTATTTTTAAACTCTCTTTATACTCTCGCTCCTATCGATTTTTAAATTCCTATAAACTGAAATAATTTCTCCTTCACCTGAATGATGTAATTCGATCCTAAATTCTCCTAAATTCGAGCTCATGACTGATTTTTACTGTATTCAAGACACTATCTGCATTATCTTTCGGCTGGAAACTTTCGGCTAACGTTAACAGTATAAAATTAACCCCAATTTACAAATATTTACATGAAACTTTTTTCCTCAGTAGGCAAGAAAAACCGATCTATTGGTAAATGCTACGTAAAATTTTTCCTTAATTCCCTGTTACCAGGGAATTACCAGAATAGGGCCACTAAGCGTGAACTTTGTTTATTTTTAATTTTGATAAATTGTTTCTTATTTTTAAGGAGTTTTTATTCTGAATTTCACCGTTTCATGTCTTAAATTTAAACTTAATAATAAACACATTTTTATTAATCACTTGTTTTTTGTTTCGCAGAATATTTTGAATATTTTTCAAAAAGTTTAAAAAATCACTCGATCGATTTCGACTTGTTAGGTCATCATCAGGAGTATCTACTCTGATGATGACCTAACAAGTCGAAATCGATCGAGTGATTTTTTAAACTTTTTGAAAAATATTCAAAATATTCTGCGAAACAAAAAACAAATGATTAATAAAAATGTGTTTATTAAGTATAAGTGTGTTTCGCCAAGTGCCTACGGCAAATAGCGTAAAAAGTCTTAAATTTAAGATGTCTTTAATTTAACGATCGTTGAATAACATTTAGAGCAAAGTTTGTGTGTATGCATGGAGGATGGCATAGAGAAGATTTGGATTGCAATTAGGGACAATATAACAAATACAGCCTAGTTTGAAACTGTTTGGAATGCACCGGCCACTCTTAGAAGAGCAAATGTCCGATGTACTTTAGCCATTTAGCGATCGTTCAATTGCAATGCGTCAACCTCAATAAGAGCTTCTTACAGTAAAATTGATTTGGTTACACCCGCCAATAGTAGTCACCGGCTTTATTACTTCCCGCCTATATTTAGCATTATTCTTTGCATGGTCGCGTTTATTCTCCATTCTTTATTACTAGAATACCTGACGTGTTCTTTACGACAGTCTCATCGTATTCATTTTCAGGGAGATCTCTTACTCTTGCCACTGGCATCTAAAGTACATCGATGATAATCTTTTAAGCAAACATATTAGGCGATAAGTAGACTGCAGGTCATCGGGTGGTTTCATCAGTTTCGGAATTAGTATTAAGTTTTTTTAATTAACCAGATATTTGGGAAAACTAATTGATACAGGCATTAACTATACACGTCAACAAAAACCAATGCTCTAGCATGGACTACCACTATAAACGCAAGGTTCATTAATAAATCAGACGTAGTAATTTGTTATTCTAAATCATGCAAGTAGAAATGAGTAGTTCTTCCACAGTATTTGGTTGAGTTACTTTCAAAATAGTTTCCAGTTCGACGTTCTTCTATTGTGGACATAAAGTTATGACAATTCTCTCCTAGCGTTGCGTTAACTTGTGGTTAACGGTGGTACACTCGTACGTAACAACTAAAAATGTAAATGCAGTCCATTTTAGCTCTTACAATGTAAGCAATGGGGTCCATCTGACTTCTTTTGGAAAGCCCAATTCCTGCAAGGTCAGAATACAGCTCTGTTTGTAGTATCCTTCATCTACTCCCAGGTATCATACAAGTTTCGATATTGTTCGCATATTATGGCAATGTCTTCTATAAGTGCATCGCAATTCATTAGGTACATAGGAAGAAAACATAATTTTGTTTAAATGGACACACAAAAAAATAAAATTATATTTTACGAAGAGTTTTTATTTAACATGTGGATTCAGCATGTGCAAAACATCGAAAACAAAAATCTTCGTGTTCTTTCCCTCACATTTAATATATAATATTTTATATTGTAATTTTGGTGTTCTGTAGTTCGACTATTTAAAAATAGATGGTGTATTCATGGGTTACAGAAATAAGCTTTGATAAAATATTGCATTACTAAAAGTGGAGTTAGTATCGCGGATCACACAATTGTTCGCAATGATTTATCTCCTTATTCTTATCTCTGGTCAAAGAATTCAAAACAGCCATGCTACACGAGATTTTAGTTTCTGGTTTCAAACTAAGTCGCAATAGATTTTTATTGTTAATTTAAACCTTTATTTTAAATTAAAACACCAATTTTTTTGGATTGTTTTATTCTGTTCTCTCGGAAATAAAATTTAAACAAAAATCTACATTTCAAAAATGTCCTTAAATTTTTTAATTTTCATTTCTTTTTTTTCATTTCGGACTCAAGGGCAAAAATTAAATGTCGCAGCTGCAACATAAAATTTTTGACCTTGAGTCCGAAATGAAAAAATTGAAATGAAAAAAAAAAAATTTAGGGACATTTTTGAGATATAGATTTTTGTTTAAAGTTTATTTTCGAGAGAACAGAATAAAACAATACAAAAAAATTGGTGTTTTAATATAAAATAAGAGTTTAAATTAAAAATAAAAATCTATTGCGCAGTAGTTTCAAACCAGAAACCAAAGTCGTGAGTAGCATAGCTGAATCCACCATTGCCTATAAACAAAATTTAGTTTATTGACAGATGAGAAAGAAGAGAAGAAATTTTTGGTTGAATCACAACTCCAACAATTTTTTCTAGAATGTTTTTTCACATGCATCGACAATTTTGCTGGTTGATCTTGTTTAGGTTACCCTATTTATGACCACCGTCACATTTATTTATTCTATCTCGTAAATTCTCCGAGAATAGGGAATTGATACTAAAGTTAGAAGTTAGTGACAATTTTTTTGAAAATAAATAAATTTAAGAATATAATATTCTCTGGTAATTTTTGCAATAAAAGAATTAACACCTTGTTAAAGTTAGCCGAAAGTTGCCAGCCGAAAGATAATGCAGATAGTGTCTTGACTATTTTTAAACTCTCTTTATACTCTCGCTCCTATCGATTTTTAAATTCCTATAAACTGGAATAATTTCTCCTTCACCTGAATGATGTAATTCGATCCTAAATTCTCCTAAATTCGAGCTCATGACTGATTTTTACTGTATTCAAGACACTATCTGCATTATCTTTCGGCTGGAAACTTTCGGCTAACGTTAACAGTATAAAATTAACCCCAATTTACAAATATTTACATGAAACTTTTTTCCTCAGTAGGCAAGAAAAAACCGATCTATTGATAAATGCTACGTAAAATTTTTCCTTAATTCCCTGTTACCAGGGAATTACCAGAATAGTTCCACTAAGCGTGAACTTTGTTTATTTTTAATTTTGATAAATTGTTTCTTATTTTTAAGGAGTTTTTATTCTTAATTTCACCGTTTCATGTCTTAAATTTAAACTTAATAATAAACACATTTTTATTAATCACTTGTTTTTTGTTTCGCAGAATATTTTGAATATTTTTCAAAAAGTTTAAAAAATCACTCGATCGATTTCGACTTGTTAGGTCATCATCAGGAGTATCTACTCTGATGATGACCTAACAAGTCGAAATCGATCGAGTGATTTTTTAAACTTTTTGAAAAATATTCAAAATATTCTGCGAAACAAAAAACAAGTGATTAATAAAAATGTGTTTATTAAGTATAAGTGTGTTTCGCCAAGTGCCTACGGCAAATAGCGTAAAAAGTCTTAAATTTAAGATGTCTTTAATTTAACGATCGTTGAATAACATTTAGAGCAAAGTTTGTGTGTATGCATGGAGGATGGCATAGAGAAGATTTGGATTGCAATTAGGGACAGTCCAGCAATATAACAAATACAGCCTAGTTTGAAACTGTTTGGAATGCACCGGCCACTCTTAGAAGAGCAAATGTCCGATGTACTTTATCCATTTAGCGATCGTTCAATTGCAATGCGTCAACCTCAATAAGAGCTTCTTACAGTAAAATTGATTTGGTTACACCCGCCAATAGTAATCACCGGCTTTATTACTTCCCGCCTATATTTAGCATCATTCTTTGCATGGTCGCGTTTATTCTCCATTCTTTATTACTAGAATACGTGACGTGTTCTTTACGACAGTCTCATCGTATTCATTTTCAGGGAGATCTCTTACTGTTGCCACTGGCATCTAAAGTACATTGATGATAATCTTTTAAGCAAACATATTAGGCGATAAGTAGACTGCAGGTCATCGGGTAGTTTCATCAGTTTCGGAATTAGTATTAAGTTTTTTTAATTAACCAGATATTTGGGAAAACTAATTGATACAGGCATTAACTATACACGTCAACGAAAACCAATGTTCTAGCATGGACTACCACTATAAACGCAAGGTTCATTAATAAATCAGACGTAGTAATTTGTTATTCTTAATCATGCAAGTAGAAATGAGTAGTTCTTCCACAGTATTTGGTTGAGTTACTTCCAAAATAGTTTCCAGTTCGACGTTCTTCTGTTGTGGACATAAAGTTATGACAATTCTCTCCTAGCGTTGCGTTAACTTGTGGTTAACGGTGGTACACTCGTACGTAACAACTAAAAATGTAAATGCAGTCCATTTTAGCTCTTACAATGTAAGCAATGGGGTCCATCTGACTTCTTTTGGAAAGCCCAATTCCTGCAAGGTCAGAATACAGCTCTGTTTGTAGTATCCTTCATCTACTCCCAGGTATCATACAAGTTTCGATATTGTTCGCATATTATGGCAATGTCTTCTATAAGTGCATCGCAATTCATTAGGTACATAGGAACAAAACATAATTTTGTTTAAATGGACACACAAAAAAATAAAATTGTATTTTACGAAGAGTTTTTATTCAACATGTGGATTCAGCATGTGCAAAACATCGAAAACAAAAATCTTCGTGTTTTTTTCCTCACATTTAATATATAATATTTTATATTGTAATTTTGGTGTTCTGTAGTTCGACTATTTAAAAATAGATGGTGTATTCATGGGTTACAGAAATAAGCTTTGATAAAATATTGCGTTACTAAAAGTGGAGTTAGTATCGCGGATCACACAATTGTTCGCAATGATTTATCTCCTTATTCTTATCTCTGGTTAAAGAATTCAAAACAGCCATGCTACACGAGATTTTAGTTTCTGGTTTCAAACTAAGTCGCAATAGATTTTTATTGTTAATTTAAACCTTTATTTTAAATTAAAACACCAATTTTTTTGGATTGTTTTATTCTGTTCTCTCGGAAATAAAATTTAAACAAAAATCTACATTTCAAAAATGTCCTTAAATTTTTTTATTTTCATTTCTGTTTTTTCATTTCGGACTCAAGGGCAAAAATTAAATGTCGCAGCTGCAACATAAAATTTTTGACCTTGAGTCCGAAATGAAAAAATTGAAATGAAAAAAAAAAAATTTAGGGACATTTTTGAGATATATTGTAGATTTTTGTTTAAAGTTTATTTTCGAGAGAACAGAATAAAACAATACAAAAAAATTGGTGTTTTAATATAAAATAAGAGTTTAAATTAAAAATAAAAATCTATTGAGCAGTAGTTTCAAACCAGAAACCAAAGTCGTGAGTAGCATAGCTGAATCCACCATTGCCTATAAACAAAATTTAGTTTATTGGCAGGGGGGAAAGAAGAGAAGAAATTTTTGGTTGAATCACAACTCATGTAAACTGACGGAATGGGTTATACACTCAAACCAGTTTATTTATTTTATATAATTGTACTTAATAAACACATTTTTTTAAAAACTTGTTTTTTATTTCGCAAAATTACGAAATAAAAAACAAGTGTTTAATAAAATGTGTTTATTAAGTATAAGTGTGTTTCGCCAAGTGCCTAGGGCAAATGGCGTAAAAAGTATTATATAATTGTATTTACGAGTTATGCACTTACACATTTTTGCGATGCGTATATTTTTCCACTTCTAATTTTTTTGTATAGCCGAATCAGCTGTTCTACATTTAGCCTCATACACCCAGGCTACACGATAACTTGGTTTCTGGTTTCAAACTAAGTCGCAACAGATTCTCATTTTTAATTTAAACCCCTATTTTATATTAAAACACCAAACTTGTTTTTCTTATCCTATTCTGTTCTCTCGAAAACAAAATTTAAACAAAAATCTACATCTGAAAATTGTCCTTAAATTGTTTTATTTTCATTTTTACTTTCTCATTTTTTACATCAAATTTTTGTCTATGAATCGGAAATGAAAAAATTGAAATGAAAATAAAGAAAATTAAGGACACTTCTGAGATGCAGACCCCTGTCCAAATCCCACTTTCGAGAGAACAAAAAAAAAACAGACAAAAAAACTTGGTGTTCCAATACAAAACAAGGGTTTAAATTAAAAACAAAAATCCATTGCGCAGTAGTTTGTAACCAGAAACCAAAGTCGTGTGTAACATGGGTGATAAGACTGGCTTCTCCTTCCCTTCTTTCCCTTTTTAAATTTTAGCTGCCACATTAAATTTTTCGCTGAATCCGAAATGAAAAAATAAAAATGAAAATAAAAAAATTAAGGCCATTTTGGAGATGTAGATTTTTGTTTAAATTTTATTTTCGAGAGAACAGAATAAATCAATACAAAAAAATTTGATGTTTTAATATAAAATAAAGGTTTAAATTAACAATAAAAGTCTATTGCGACGTAGTTTGAAACCAGAAACTTAAATCTCGTGTAACTTGGGTGAATAAACATCGCACGAACTCGAGATATTTTTATTTATATTTTGCTTCACATATTTTAAATTTGTGTAGTTTTCGTTTTTCAGGTTTCGATTCATTCCTTTTTCGTATTGTATAAATACAGCTTGTGTACAAACAAAAATTTCTAGGTTGTTATCCCGTTATGAATATACGCATATTATATAAATACATATTTTTGTTCAAGATATATATTGGTTAGCTCGTTTGTTATGTTTACGTATGCAATTAATAGATTTCATGTAGTTTATGAAATATTGAATGATTCTCGTAACTAATAATTGGGAAACGATTATAAATTAGGCATAAATATAATTAAAAATGTTCGATCAACATAGATTAAAATAAGTAACGATTATTCTAAATGACAGAACTTCAATTTGATTAGATTTTTGGAATGAAAAGAGAATTTTTCTATTATGAAACGATTTTTATGGAACGATATTGCCACAATGACAATAACTATGATTGTTTTAACAGATTTCTCATTTTCTCAACCAATGATCATTATACCTGACTTCCAGTTTAGATTCAGGAATAAACATTCGACAATTGATCAAGTTCATCACGTGACTGCAAAAATAGAACAAGCACTTGAAGAGAAGAAATATTGCCCTGCCGTATTTCTAAATCTTAAAACAAGCAGTAAAATTTACTAAATATCGTAATTCCTCGATATTAAAATTATTTGATTTAATTTAAATTTATTACAATTTAAGTTCACCATTACAATTTTGTATTAAAAAAAATCTGATTTAAATCAAAAAAATCTGATTTTAATCAAGATCCGATTTTTTGATTTTTTTCAAAAAAATCAACAAAATTACATGCCCTGAGATTACTGCAACATACCAACAGTGAAGCAATAAAACTTCTTGACATAACACAAGAACTGAGACGCCTTCAAAGAATTAAACCGTATGAGCTCGTCATCTAATAAATAAAGATTCATTATTGGGAGTAGAATATTGATTGCTTGTAAACCTACACTCGCTCCACTTATTAGTTTCAAATAAGTGCGTTATTATCATAAGTAATAAATTATCATGTGATAAGATTGTACTTATTAAATAATTTTTTTTTTTTTTTTTTTTTTTTTATTTAATAAATTTATTTATTTATACAATATTACAACTGTTTCAGAGATCATCTAGTAATTTATCTTTCTTAAATTAAGTTCTCGGGTTAAGATGAGTAACCTATTGGTTACTCATTTTATAGTACTTTCTTCTAAAACAAACTGCCCAGCTCCAGAGGTTTCTGCCTTTGGAGTCTCCTCACGCCGTTAGTGGTGTCCAACATACGACGGATATCTGCATTTTCGTGTAGAGATAAGCGCTGTACGTGTTTTCTTGCATGATTCTTTATTTCATCGGTGACGTATTCCATCTTCAAGTCTCTATGGATGTTGTCATTCCTAATGGACCATGGGGCGTTCACAATCCCTCGTAGCACTTTATTTTGGAAGCATTGTATCATTTGTACATTGGTTTTCTTGGCACAACCCCAAAGCTGGATACCATAGGTCCATACTGGTTTTAGCATTTGCCTGTATAGAAGCATTTTGTTGTGTATTGAGAGCTCAGAGTTTCTACCCATGAGCCAATACATTTTTCTATATTTGATGTTTAACTCTTCTTTTTTCTTCTTGATGTGTTCTTTCCATCTTAGCTTAGCATCGAGGGTCATGCCAAGGTATTTAGCTGTATTTGCATATGGAATTTGGTTTGAGTTGAGAACCACGGGAATACAGTTTACATTTTGATTTGTAAAGTTGACGTGTACTGATTTGGCTTCATTTAATGAGATGCGCCATTTTTTAGTCCAGTTGCTCACCGTGTTAACTGCACTTTGAAGTTTGCTTGTTGCTTCCGAAATATCTTTTCCAACTGCTAGAATAGCTGTATCGTCTGCAATTGTTGCTTCTGTGGTACCTTCAATATTCGGTAAGTCTCTCGTATAAAGAATAAACAGAATAGGTCCAAGTACGCTACCTTGTGGTATACCTGCTGATATTCTTTTTATTTCAGAGTAGTCATTTTCAAATTTGACTCTAAAGTGTCGATCAGCTATGTTCGATTTAAGAATTTGATAAAATTGCTCAGGCAGGTCTCGATGCAGTTTAAATTCAAGCCCTTGGTGCCAAACTTTGTCGAAAGCTTGAGCTACATCTAAGAAAATACTGGAGCATATTTTCTTATTCTCGAGTGCATCCTCAATGACATCCGTTATTCTGTGAACTTGTTCAACTGTAGAGTGATTTTCTCTAAACCCAAATTGGTGTGGTGGAATTAGGCATCTCTCTTCTATTATAGGTTTGAGTCTTTTCAGCAACAGTTTTTCAAATATTTTTGATATGATTGGAAGTAGTGATATCGGTCTATATGATTTTTTATCGTTTTCTGGTTTGCCTGGTTTAGGAATCATTATTACTTCGGCCACCTTCCATTGTCGTGGAACATATTTCAATCTGAAAGCTGCATTAATTATTTGATTTAATTTACGCAAACCTTTCTCGAGAATGGCTTTCACAATTTGCCCAGTTATTAAATCATAACCTGGAGCTTTTCTAATACTTAAGTTACTATTGATTTCAGTTTTAAGCTCCAATAAAGTCACATGCCTTATGTCAAGATCATCTGCTTTGTTTACGACTGTTGTATTTTCATTTGCTGTTTGTCTCGGCAACGGTTGAAAAGTCTTAGAAGAAGCAGCAAATAGAGAGACTTTCTGTTTGTCACTTTTAGCCCATGAACCGTCATCGCATTTGATAGGCGGCACATGCATTTTGGATCTTTTTAGTCCCTTCGTTGCTTTCCAAAGCGAGTAATCGTCATCCTTTAATCCAGAAAGACCTCGTAGTCGCTTAGTTATGCTTTCGTTCTTTATTTCTTTTATTAGTTGTTTTAATTTGTTGCACAAAAAATTTAGAATAGTTTTGTGTTGCGGTGCACGAGAGTGCTGCCAGATTTTGCGAGCTTTCCGTTTCTCCCTAAGTAGCTCTCTGACTTCAAGAGGATAGTTATGTTTCATTATAGCGTTGGTATGAGAAATCGTTGAACTTTCCCAAGCCGCTTGTTGGATGTTGTTATTAAATATTTCTAGTTCATCTTCCAACTGCACCTTCGTTCTAATTGGTTCGCCGAGATTTGTTCGATCTTCTACTAATTTCTTGAATAGATCCCAATTGGTTTTATTGTTTGTTAGCTTAGGTTAATTATCTTTTTTTATTATCATTGTACTCAGTGTCATGATCACAGGTGAGTGGTCAGATGATAGTCCTTCACTATTTTCAATGCATGTGTAGTCTTCTAAAACTCCTTTTGTTACAAAGAAGTCAAGAAGATCTGGAATTTTATGTATGTCAGCAGGCCAATATGTTGGTTTATCGCCAGAGAGGAATTCACAGTTGTTCTCGCGAGCTGCATTAAATAACTCTTTCCCTTTAGAGGTTGTAAGTCTAGATCCCCAATAGGTGTTCTTTGCATTAAAATCACCGCCAATGATAAAATTTGATCCTAGTGATTTAAAAAGTTGACTGTAGTCTTCTTTTTTTAATTGATGGCGTAGGGGACAGTAAATAGAGGAGATACTGAGTTCCCTATTATATATTGATTCAACTATTATGGTTTTAACCTGCATAATTTCTTCCTCAATGCCGGGCACTTCGTAATGTTTAATATTATTTTTAACAATTACGGTAGACCCGCCTCTAGCGTTTCCTCCTGGATGAATAGCATGGTAGCATTGATAGTTACGTATTTTAATAAATGAAGTTTCTGTTAAATAAGTTTCCGAGACAAGACATATATCTATTTTTTCTAAGTTTAGAAAAATTTCTAGTTCTGGAACATGCTGTGGTAATCCATTCGCGTTCCAAATAACAATTCTAAATGATCTATTCATTTGATTAGTATAGCATTGATGTAAGCTCATTGGAAGCTTCTTGTCTATCCAGCCGCTTATATATAGCTTCTAGACCACGTTCTTGTTTTGCTAGGCGTGCATTTATAGTTTCTATACTTCAAAATATCCTTTCTAGTGGATTTTCTTCAATAGTATTCTGTTGCGTTATCTGAGAGTAGGATCTCCTCTCTAGCCCTATGGGTTCTGGTTGTGTCGGCGCTCTAGTTGTAGTTGGAATCCTTTCTCTTCTAACATTACTGTTTTGAGACGATTGGCGTGTTTTATTTCTTAACCTTTGCAGTTGTACCGCTACTTCGCATCCTCTATAGTTGGCTGGGTGTTGTCCTTTACAGTTTATACACCTTGCAGGTTCGGTTCGACTAAGAGAACAGTCTTTCGCGTTGTGTCTGCCGGCACATTTTACACACCGTACATCTCTCCCGCAATATCTTTGGGTGTGGTTATAAGCTTGACATTTCTTGCATTGAGGTATTAATCTCGTGTTCTTTTTCAGTGGTTCTATTTTAACCCTCATATTAAGTATTGCTTTGATCTTAAATATATTTTCAATTTTTTTGCTTTTGTTGAATGTGAGCATGAATAGCGGGAGCCCTCTTTTAACGATCTTGGTTCCTTGACTATTTTCAACTTTCTCTCGTTTAAGGATATTGACTGCGTCTTCAATTTGCAGTTCTTTCATTTTGAGATCTTCTATTATATCCTCCTTCCTGCAGGTGGGATGTAGACCTCTGGCCATAACCTTGATGTTTTGGTTATTTTTGTCTTCATATGTATACCACTCTTTACCTTCTTCAGTGAGCTTTGTGGCTAAAGCTCTGTATGCATCGGGATCTCTTGTGTTTATCTTCCAAGCATTATTGTTTAGTGCAACTACTTTATAGTCGTTTGTGGACACTGATTTCATTAGAGCTTGGATATTCGCAAACTCGGTAATGCCTATCACATTAATTGGCGGTGGTGCTATGGTCTTCATTGCAACCTTTCGTTGTTCTTGTCGCTGGTGAAGTTGGGGTACAGGCACTGGATTGACAGTTTCATTAACTTTTGCTTGCGAGAGCTCCTCAACTTCTGGCGAGAATTCTTCTCCTCGTTTTTTCCTTGGTCTTTTCTTCTGTTTGTGTATCTAATCAGTTTCTCTTGCAAGTTCCTCCTCATCTGTGTGGAACTCAGCGTCAGTACGGGCAAGGGTACTGGTTTCGTTATAACAAGTAAGAGGAGTTTCCACAACCTCTATCAGATTGGGATTCTTTAGCTCCTCGTTTTCTTTCTTTAACTTAGCGATTTCATTGCTAAGTTGCGATGCGACTTTTTCTATTTCACTCAGTCTTCTGCGAAGTTCGGCATTTTCGATTTCCTGCTGAGTTGCGAACTCTATTTGTCTAGGTGGTGACCTAGCTAATTTTGAACTTCGATCGAATGGGAATATCAATGGTTAGCTCACCCCAGAATCATTTGAGCCGGCCTCGTTAGAGGGTGGATTAGCCAACTGAGCAGTTGGTGTACCACCTGGGGTAAAAATTCCTTTTTGTTGAAAACTCATTGCATTATAATGACTGGTTATTGAAGCAGCTACCAATCTAACCAGTGAAATTGGCAGTGGGTCAGTGGAGAGAACATCATTTACTAGGTTCTCGGTCTTCGGTTATCCCGTCGTTACTCGGTCGCCAGAGCCTCGTTGGTTAATTAGCAGGGAGCACCACGTGCAGGTGAGGTTGACATTTGGGCTGGTGTATTGACCTTCTAGACCGATGCCCCTTATTAAATAATAAAAAAATAAATGAAAAAAAAAACATTTCTCATTTATGCATATTTTTCAATTATATTAATCAGCTATAATATAAAATATCAAATATTTGCTTCCAAAATAATAAATTTTCAATTATTAATCAATTTAATAAAAGCACAATATTTTTTTGGTGCTGCCGTTTCTAGAATGGTAAAATTGTAAAATTGTGATTTATATGTTAAAATTATTAAATAAATATAATTGTATTATTTTTTCAATGCTGATTTGAGATGTTTTACATTGTATCTGAATAATTGGGGAGTCCGTTCAATCCGAATGTCCGTTAAATACGAATGTTTTTAAATTTATTCGACTATAGATTTTCAACTTGTTATTTAATATGGCTTTCTAGGACAGAACTCGTTTACCTCTTAATCGATTATGAAGGGATTTTGTTTGTTGTATAAAAATGAGATTCATAAACAGTTTTTGGAAGAAGTTCTGGAATATGGTCATCTGGGAAAGAACTCAGGCTTTTGTTAACTGATTATGATCGGATTGGGTGTGTTGGATGGAAATGGGATTCTTATATTACATATATTGAATGAATTACTAGAATACGGTCAAAGGGGATGGAACTCGATCATGAGATTCTTACATGATTTTTGGAAGAAGTTCTGATTGTGATTGGGTTTTGTTTGTTGAATAAAACAGAGATATTCATAAACAGTTTTTGGAAGAAGTTCTGGAATATGGGCATCTGGGACGAAACTCATTCATTTCTTAACCGATTATGTTGGGAATGGGTAACACATTGTTGTCGGGCGCTTCGCGTCGGAGCGATATGGCGGGAACGGGCGATTTTATGAAAATTCCTCACGAATTTTTTCGTTACGATAAATTGAAAACTACTTTGAATTTTATATGAAACTGATTTTCGCAACTTAGAATGTATTAATCATCGTTACTATACGTAAATATAGGCACTTTTTATATATAGGCACTTCTTATATAAATGATTATAGAATATACAGTTGAAAGTACAAAAAAAAAAAATTATAATTTTCGTCAATATTATTTATTACCAAAAACTTTCAATCAAGAAATAACTTAATGAAGTAAATAATGAACACTTATAATGTTTTATAGTGTGATAACTCAAAACAAAAATGATGTGAAGTGCTCAAAACATTTACTTCTATGAAAGGCTACGCCGCAAAATAGCGCACACTTTATTTTCCGGTTCCAACAATTTTTTCTAGAATGTTTTTTCACATGCATCTACAATTTTGCTGGTTGATCTTGTTTAGGTTACCCTATTTATGACTTCACCGTCACATTTATTTATTCTATCTCGTAAATTCTCCGAGAATAGGGAATTGATACTAAAGTTAGAAGTTAGTGACAATTTTTTTGAAAATAAATAAATTTTAGAATATAATATTCTCTGGTAATTTTTGCAATGAAAAAATTAACACCTTGTTAAAGTTAGCCGAAAGTTGCCAGCCGAAAGATAATGCAGATAGTGTCTTGACTATTTTTAAACTCTCTTTATACTCTCGCTCCTATCGATTTTTAAATTCCTATAAACTGAAATAATTTCTCCTTCACCTGAATGATGTAATTCGATCCTAAATTCTCCTAAATTCGAGCTCATGACTGATTTTTACTGTATTCAAGACACTATCTGCATTATCTTTCGGCTGGAAACTTTTGGCTAACGTTAACAGTATAAAATTAACCCCAATTTACAAATATTTACATGAAACTTTTTTCCTCAGTAGACAAGAAAAAACCGATCTATTGATAAATGCTACGTAAAATTTTTCCTTAATTCCCTGTTACCAGGGAATTACCAGAATAGGGCCACTAAGCGTGAACTTTGTTTATTTTTAATTTTGATAAATTGTTTCTTATTTTTAAGGAGTTTTTATTCTGAATTTCACCGTTTCATGTCTTAAATTTAAACTTAATAATAAACACATTTTTATTAATCACTTGTTTTTTGTTTCGCAGAATATTTTGAATATTTTTCAAAAAGTTTAAAAAATCGCTCGATCGATTTCGACTTGTTAGGTCATCATCAGGAGTATCTACTCTGATGATGACCTAACAAGTCGAAATCGATCGAGTGATTTTTTAAACTTTTTGAAAAATATTCAAAATATTCTGCGAAACAAAAAACAAGTGATTAATAAAAATGTGTTTATTAAGTATAAGTGTGTTTCGCCAAGTGCCTACGGCAAATAGCGTAAAAAGTCTTAAATTTAAGATGTCTTTAATTTAACGATCGTTGAATAACATTTAGAGCAAAGTTTGTGTGTATGCATGGAGGATGGCATAGAGAAGATTTGGATTGCAATTAGGGACAATATAACAAATACAGCCTAGTTTGAAACTGTTTGGAATGCACCGGCCACTCTTAGAAGAGCAAATGTCCGATGTACTTTAGCCATTTAGCGATCGTTCAATTGCAATGCGTCAACCTCAATAAGAGCTTCTTACAGTAAAATTGATTTGGTTACACCCGCCAATAGTAGTCACCGGCTTTATTACTTCCCGCCTATATTTAGCATCATTCTTTGCATGGTCGCGTTTATTCTCCATTCTTTATTACTAGAATACGTGACGTGTTCTTTACGACAGTCTCATCGTATTCATTTTCAGGGAGATCTCTTACTCTTGCCACTGGCATCAAAAGTACATCGATGATAATCTTTTAAGCAAACATATTAGGCGATAAGTAGACTGCAGGTCATCGGGTGGTTTCATCAGTTTCGGAATTAGTATTAAGTTTTTTTAATTAACCAGATATTTGGGAAAACTAATTGATACAGGCATTAACTATACACGTCAACGAAAACCAATGTTCTAGCATGGACTACCACTATAAACGCAAGGTTCATTAATAAATCAGACGTAGTAATTTGTTATTCTTAATCATAGAGAAATGAAATATTCTTAATCATAGTAGAAATGAGTAGTTCTTCCACAGTATTTGGTTGAGTTACTTCCAAAATAGTTTCCAGTTCGACGTTCTTCTGTTGTGGACATAAAGTTATGACAATTCTCTCCTAGCGTTGCGTTAACTTGTGGTTAACGGTGGTATACTCGTACGTAACAACTAAAGATGTAAATGCAGTCCATTTTAGCTCTTACAATGTAAGCAATGGGGTCCATCTGACTTCTCTTGGAAAGCCCAATTCCTGCAAGGTCAGAATACAGCTCTGTTTGTAGTATCCTTCATCTACTCCCAGGTATCATACAAGTTTCGATATTGTTCGCATACTATGGCAATGTCTTCTATAAGTGCATCGCAATAGTTTGAACTGTTCCTAAGTAGGAGATATTGTGCCTTGTCACTTTCTACTATATTCTAAATTATTCTTATCCTTGGCATCCTGTCTTCAGCGATTAATATCATGTGGATCTAAAGCATATGCTGAAGAGCAACTTATTGTCAGTTTAATGGATCTAATTAAGTGACCGTACCCTAGATATTACCCTAGAAGCATCTATGAGCGGTTTTTCTCCTGTTTGACAGCTTTCTTGTTTTAGAACAATTGCAACAATTGATTTGAAAAAATCAGTCTCCTCATCAGATCGCGACGACTGATGTTGTATTATTACATTGGAATATTTTCATATATATAGACCATATTCCAATGTTATAATACAATACCATGTAAGAACAATACCATGTAGTTGTTCTACTAGAGAATTACTGCGTAGCGTACGAAATTTAAATCGTTCACATTTCCATCTATATTCTATTTTCACAACTAACTTTTCGCATTCACCAATTTTTTATATACTTATTTACTTTTGGTTTCTCAATTCGATTTTTAATTCGAGAGTGCCGAAATATACTAATATACGGAACAATCACAATAACACTATTACAATTGAAAAACCAAAAGTACTATAGTCTGTAATAAAATAAAAATAAAATTAAACAGAAATTATACGTGAATTGTTCCCGAGAACCGAGAACCAGAATGTGCCACAGAAATACAATTTATTTTTTTCCGTTCAGATTTTATCCATTTAAAATACTAATTAATTAATAAATTGTCCTTGAATATACGTATATTCACGACAATAAAATTCATCTAGTGTATTCAGAGCGTGCTGTCCATTTATCGCAATCGTGTTCATCAATACTCGTACAATATTCAGTTTATAATACACCACCCACTCCATACAGTCTACTCAGCTCAATTCATTCTAATATAGTTCACCCAGACTATTTACACTCCGTCCATTTCATTTATACCATTGAGTTCATTCAGTTTAGCACTTCATACAGTAAATGCAGTAACATATGGAATTCAAACTAAATTTAAATTTGTTAACTATAAACGCGACTTTCTTCTAGTTCCTATCGAACATCAGATTTAATAAAAATAATTATCTGAAACTGTTTCTTTAACGAAATAATATTTTTATATTCTTGCTTTCTAAATATACTATGTATAGTCATTAATTAGGGCCATATTAAGAAAGTTTATAAATGTCGGATTTTTTTGGTATCAAAACCAATCGATCCCATAATAAATAGATAACAAATTGGAATGCTGAACTAGCTTTACGTCATCAACGGTATTCGCCTAAGAATAATTTTATAAAACAAAAATGTCTAGTTCATAAACCAGTTCAAGGTTGATTTTGTTCATATCCGTTTTTAAAATAAACCCTCGTAAGGGCAAGATAAAATTGACTCGAGCCTTGCTTTCTCAGTTTTAAAATTAAATAATCTACATATTTATTATCCCTACTATCAACATCCACGGATTATTTTGATTAAATTTAAAACAATAATAATAATAATTACTTACAATAACTTCTTTTTAATGGATTCTCTCATATCATAAAATATCGTCGTTATAGAACAAAAAGTAATCATCTACATATTTATGATTTCGAGTTATAAGGTTTTAGTATTAACTTTTCTATTAAATTTTGTTTTTTTTAATTAAATAGTTTGATTACTGTATCATTTATAATATAAAAGATACAGTAATCAAACTATTTAATTTAAAAAAATTTTATTTTTAATAGAAAAGTTAATACTAAAACCTTATAACTCGAAATCATAAATATGTAGATGATTACTTTTTCTTCTATAACGACGATATTTTCACAGCTCATTCATTAGGTACATAGGAACAAAACATAATTTTGTTTAAATGGACACACAAAAAAATAAAATTATATTTTACGAAGAGTTTTTATTCAACATGTGGATTCAGCATGTGCAAAACATCGAAAACAAAAATCTTCGTGTTCTTTTCCTCACATTTAATATATAATTTTTTATATTGTAATTTTGGTGTTCTGTAGTTCGACTATTTAAAAATAGTTGGTGTATTCATGGGTTACAGAAAGAAGCTTTGATAAAATATTGCATTACTAAAAGTGGAGTTAGTATCGCGGATCACACAATTGTTTGCAATGATTTATCTCCTTATTCTTATCTCTGGTTAAAGAATTCAAAACAGCCATGCTACACGAGATTTTAGTTTCTGGTTTCAAACTAAGTCGCAATAGATTTTTATTGTTAATTTAAACCTTTATTTTAAATTAAAACACTAATTTTTTTGGATTGTTTTATTCTGTTCTCTCGGAAATAAAATTTAAACAAAAATCTACATTTCAAAAATGTCCTTAAATTTTTTTATTTTCATTTCTGTTTTTTCATTTCGGACTCAAGGTCAAAAATTAAATGTCGCAGCTGCAACATAAAATTTTTGACCTTGAGTCCGAAATGAAAAAATTGAAATGAAAAAAAAAAATTTATCGACATTTTTGAGATATAGATTTTTGTTTAAAGTTTATTTTCGAGAGAACAGAATAAAACAATACAAAAAAATTGGTGTTTTAATATAAAATAAGAGTTTAAATTAAAAATAAAAATCTATTGCGCAGTAGTTTCAAACCAGAAACCAAAGTCGTGAGTAGCATAGCTGAATCCACCATTGCCTATAAACAAAATTTGGTTTATTGGCAGGGGGGAAAGAAGAGAAGAAATTTTTGGTTAAATCACAACTCATGTAAACTGACGGAATGGGTTATACACTCAAACCAGTTTATTTATTTTATATAATTGTACTTAATAAACACATTTTTTTAAAAACTTGTGTTTAATAAAATGTGTTTATTAAGTATAAGTGTGTTTCGCCAAGTGCCTAAGGCAAATAGCGTAAAAAGTATTATATAATTGTATTTACGAGTTATGCACTTACACATTTTTGCGATGCGTATATTTTTCCACTTCTAATTTTTTTGTATAGCCGAATCAGCTGTTGTTCAAAAGTTGTTCGCGCACGAAGCACTTGCAAGCAAATGATCGCCTGTTTTTTCGGAAAAAATGGACATGTCGCAACCGTACCACTAGAATAACGCAGAACAGTCAATTCTGAGTGGTACACAACCATTTGTTTGCCAGTTGTCTTCCAAGAAAACAGGAAAACCAACTGCCGAAGACGGATCACTCTTCACCACGACAATGCGAGCTCTCACACATCGGCTCAAACAACTGCATTTTTGAGCACTCAAAACATCGATTTGATGAGTCATCCGCTGTATAGTCCTGACTTGTCACCAAATAACATCTTTTTATTCCCGTACGCAAAAAACAAACTGAGAGGTCAACGTTTTTCGACACCTGAAGAAGCGGTTGTTGCGTTCAGAATGCATGTTTTGGAGATACCTCAATCAGAGTGGAAAAAGTGCTTCGACAATTGGTTCAAACGCATGCAAAAGTATATAGATCTTCATGGGGAATATTTTGAAAAACAATAAAGCGATTTTCGATGGTTAATATTTGTTTTTGTTCTCTAATCCCGAAATATAAAAGGCAGCCCTCGTATACCCTTGACAGACTAGGGTTTAGCTAAACGCGTTTAGTTAAACTAGTTTAGCTAATCTACTACAAATCCAATTAGGTTGACACACTATGAAGTTTAGCAAACCCTCTTTCAATAATATAATACGGTAGCGCTATGTTTGTCCGGAATCGGTATTAGACAAATGTTATTATGGTATTAAACAAATGTTATTATGGTAATCTCGAACTTGACACATTGTTACGATTACATGATCGTAACAAGCGCTGTTTGTATGTTATTTTCTCGGGTTTGTGCCTCCACTTGCTATGTTTTCTCAATGTTGGTTGTTGTCCCCACTTTTGTGGATGTTGTTTTGTACGTACCTTTTGTAAGGTGGCGCGAGGGTGAGAAAGATGTTGGAAAAGAGAGAGCAATGCGAATCGAGTGTGTGCGTAAAGCAAAACATTCCATAAGAATGTTTTTCTTATATGCCTCTCGTTTATATCAATGCGAATTGATGTAAACGAGAAACAGAGAAGAAAGACAATTGTTCTGGAATGTTTTGCGCGTCGTTTGTGCGACGCTCGAATTTTTTTTTGTTATGCCAGTCGAGTTTTGGTTTTTATAACAAAAAGTCTTGTGTGGAATTGAGAATAATAAAAAAAAAGAGTCAGTTTTTGGAAATTTATAAGTAAAGTCTTAAAAATAAATTTGTGTTTATATAAAATAAACTTAAATTTTTTCTTATATATAACAAACGAAAAAAAAAATTATATATTATAAGAACATAAAAATTATAAACGATATTGTGTGTGAAAATAAATACAACTATATTATATTGGCGTGGTTTATTAATTTGTTTTACATATTTTGTTGGTGTCTTTAAAGTAAATATACCTAACACAAAATTGAGGTGGTTATGGTATAGTCTGAAGAAAAAAAATAATAAAATAAATTGATTTGAATAGTGGAAAAGTCGAAATAGCGGAAAAGTCGAGACGAGCTTGAAAATTTTATTGTGCTCAGTGAATGGCTCAGTTGTCGTTACGAGGCGTCACCTTTTAGACGCAGCCGATACGAGGCTCGTGCGAGTGGGGTTATACCGAGTGGTATGACAATTTTATAACGGGCACCAAAATTAGCAAGGGTGTGCCGTAACGGTACTACACAGTGTGGCCAGGCGAGGCCACTTAATTTAATTTTTACGGTTATTTGGGGTGAGCCAAGGGACCAATATATTTGCGGCGAAACAGCGCCTAACGATTCTTGGGCGTCGGGGCAATATATAGCTACCAAAGGGTGGAGCAGGAGTATCGGGGAAAGGCCCCGCATCGGAACGGGGGGGCCTACCGGCACCTCGTATTTTTGTATTGGTATCGGGGAGAGGCCCCGCAACATAACGGCACCAAGGCCGCAACCCATTTTGGTATCAGGGAGAGGCCCCGCATCGGTCATTTTTTTTTTGGTTAGTATTAATTAAGGTACGATTTTTTTGATTTTTTTTAATTTTTAAATTTTTATTATTTGTTACTTAAATTTTTTTATTAAATTTAATTTTTTATATTTTGTAATCGGGCGCCGCACAGCGGGTGCACGCTCGGTGCGCATTGTTCCTCTCTCTCTCTCATTCTCTCCTTATCGTGGCGCGGGTGGAGGGGGGAAGTTGTTTTTTTTCGGTGGTTTTTTTTTTAAATAAAATGAATATTTAATTTTTTCGGTGTGGTGTGATGGGAGCGGAGACTCCCTCTGTGTCGGTTTAGTGTTTGCGGTCCCTTGGTGCCCGCATCCAATGCCGTAACCAGGGCTTGGCCCCGTTTGAATCGGATGAATGCGCGCACCAAGGCACCTCTACCGTTATTATTATTATAATTTATTTTGATTATTCGGTTCGTTCCTCAGGTTCCGGCCGACAAGTTTCGGCGGAACATCGGTTTTATTATTATTTGCGTTCCCCCAACTTTCTGTATTTAATCACGGTGTAAGCCAGAAACCATGTAAGCCTCAAACCCCACGACCCTAGCAATTCTCGCTGAGAACTTAGCCGGCAAAATATCACCGTGGAGGCCTCTGCATGTGTTTAAGTGAAATCTGCAGGTTGGCAGTAGCCAGCCTGTAACAGTGGCGCCCAAACTAATTTCGCGAATTTTAATTTTTTTTTGATTTTTTTTATGATTTGTAGCTTCACTCCCTTTGGCGTGCGTGTCCAGCGCCGAAACCAGTGTTCATCACTGTTTGACTTCGCCTGGACGCGCACACCAAAGCTAGTCTCCCGTTTTACATTCCCCATCTGCGATCGCAACCAGCACGGGCTGTTTGATTGCGCGTAGATGGGGGTGTCATACCCCTATTCTTCAGACATCCGATTTCCGAGCTCTTTCCCATTTCCACTATGTGGTGTTCGATTGTGGTGGAGCTCGGATGTCATTTGTCTGGAGTTTAGCATAGCTTCATTTCTTCCCTTCCCCGAAATTTCTTGGCCGAAATTTGAGGAACGGAATACTTTATTATTATATTATTATTTTTTTATTTTTTATTATTTAGCCGACACGGAGTGGGATCTCCCTCTCCCTCATCATACCAGCCGTTTTGTTGATTGTATACAAATTTATTTTTGATATATTTATTTGATTGATTCTTTTTTTTGATTGATATTTTTGATATCTTCGATTTTATTTGATTCCATTTGATTTGATTTTGATACTTATGATATTTTGATTTTATTTGAATTGATTTTTTTTGGTATTTCGATATTTTTTTTGATTTTGATTTTGTTGATCTATGGGTTGTATTGAACCCACGGCTTAATTAGTACTTCATTTTTTTTTCCTATCGTTTTCCTTTTTTTGAATTTATTTTATTCTGCCTGCATACCTTTGGGTGTGTTGGTAGTCTTGGATCTTTTTACTGTTATATTTTTTTCTTGGTCTTCGTATCGTTTCTAATTTCAACGAGCCCCTCTAAATTAGGTTCTCATTGAAAAGCGCCAGTTTGGGGGGTATCTCGTCCAATCCGTAGTTAAACAATCGTGGGAGTACGGGCCCCACAAACTACTACAAGGTATCCATTCCTTTCTTCATTTATTATTATCTTAGTTGTATTTTCTGTTGCCACTTTGCCTTCTTATTTGGGTGTGTTGGTAGCTTCATTATCTACGTTATTATTATTATTAGCATTTTATCTTTCTTTATTGTGTTATGAATCGAAATCCGTGGGATACGCCAGAAAGACCTCAAAGACGTACAGTGTGGGATAACTCGGACGTGGAACCTCGTATCCAACGTATTTCTCCGTGGGATCGAGTGGAAGATAACCGAACTCAAATTCGAACGTGATCTTATCCAACGCATGGGGTAACTTTCTGGCTATTTATCGCGATTTAAGTCATACTTTAAATTATTATTGTATTTAAAATTTCAACGAGCCCCTCCAAATTAGGTTCTCATCGAAAAGTGCCACTTTGGAGGGTATTTCGTATTCGCCGGGTTAAACAATTGTGGGAATCCGGGCCCCACCAAAACTTCACAAGGTAACCATTCCTTTTATTATTATTAATTGTTTTTACGTTTTATATAGTTATAGTGGGTGTGGAAATAATTCTAAGTTCACTTTATTCTGAAACCTTCAGTTTCGAGTAAAGTCATTTTGAAATAAAATATTTTTGTATCTTTTATAAATTAATAAAGGCTACGTTTCTTTTGTCGAATTAATCGAACTTACTCCCTACCCTACCTAATTCTAAAATGGATGTAAACCTACTGCAACGAGACGAAGTGGAGGTGGAGTGTCTCCTTCGTGATATTCGCTTCGACACGCCCGATGCAATTCATCAACTCGAGGAAGCGGTCCGAAGTGAGCAGGGCGATACTAAACCAACGCCCGGAAAAATGCATACAAGCGCATCGAAAAGACCGGATATCGAGATCTCAACGTGTCTCAAGAAGTTGGAGGAGATTCGGGGAGCGATCACAGTTTTGGATCCGGCGACAAAAGATCTCATACTATTAGTGCAACAGTACCATTCTCGTTTATTACATTTGGCAGGTCGGCTTAGACGCGCATTTAAATCACCGACATACGAGCAGTCCGCGCGTAAGGGACATCAGGCATGTTCCGAATTATTGACCAGTCTGCAGATATACCTGGATGATCAGGAAAAATTGAATGATTCCATACAAAGTGCGAAGGGCGTACATCTCACGTTGGAAATACCTCCTCCGGAGGAACAAAAGGGCGAGATGCAAGTGCAAAACCTCGGTAGCGAGGATGATTCCGACAACCCACAGCCGCAGGGGCGAAGATGTACTTTGGAGGATCTTCTTGATCAGATTCAAACGAACCACACGGCGGTACAACAATCAAATGAACAGACCACACTTTTGGAATCCATGATGCGCAAATTCGAATTGGTATCACAGCAGCTGGTCAAGTTGGATCAACGGCAAACCAACCTCCAGACTCAAATCGTCGGAAATAACCTGTTCTCCCAAGACATCCCGATTTCAACCGTACAAGATCGCGCGCCTCCGACGTCCACCAGTACGCCAGTATCGCCAAAATTTGTCGATCGACGTTTGTTGTCCGGTAGTGGACTAAGTTTCACAGGATCTCCCTCGGGAATCAACATTGACATGTTTTTGTTCCAAGTGGACACCATCGCCTCATCTCGGGGATTATCCGAACAAATTTTATTATTGGAGCTCCACACCATTCTAAAAGAACTCGCGTTGCAGTGGTACTGGACATTTCGTAAACACAACCCGCACGCTACCTGGTCAGAACTAAGAAGCGGTATGATCGAGCGTTTTCAAGATCGTCGCCCAAATTACGAAATCCGCAGAATGGTCGAGGCACGTAAACAACAACCGAACGAAAGTTTTCTGGATTTTTACAATCATGTTTGGACGCTGACCCTACAATGTCGCACACCGTACTCCGATGAAGAGCTCATTCAAATTCTCATGAACAATATGAAGCCGACGCTACAATACCACCTAACCGATCGTCAATTTAGCAGCATCAACGAGCTGCTCAAAAGCTGTTCGGCTTGGGAGGAGTCTTTCCGGCGGCTCAAAGCTCCGGCGGATCCTGCAATCCATCCACGACGCGTGATCAATGAGTTATCAGGCGGTCCGTATGAAGATGTTGGAGCATATGACTCTTATGAGAATTATCCCTTAACTGATGTTCTACCCGATAACTCAGTATCCGCAATTCAAACGGGGAGCAGGTATCCGTCGTCAGCGGCGAGACGTCCGGGCGGACAAGTCCCAGCCGACAGTTGGGGGGGTAGTTTACAAACAGCATTCGAGTTATGGTAAAAATATCGTGTGCTTCAATTGTTCAGATATGGGACACACATTTATGGATTGTCAATTGGCTCCAGTCGGATTATTCTGTTATCGCTGTGGGCTGCGAGGGACGATATCTGCGCGTTGTCGACGTTGTGCGGAAGACCGAAACACGCAATCACGACTGTCGGAAAACCAGAACAGTGGTTCTTGGAGGACTGGGCCACGAGAATCACCACAACTACAATCGCAACCCAGACTGATGTTACAACGGACAAATCCACTCAAACCAATCCAGGAGGACGCAGCGAGCAATACGGACGCGGAACTCCGCTCCCAATCGAACCCGACCAGAAGGTAAACTCGTCCGCCAATCATGATTCCCTTCCCGATCCTTCTTCCCCACCAAATTCCCCTTCCCTTCCTGTCGCTCTAAAGTTTTTCTATAATTCTCCGTCGTTAGCCAAGTTAGATCGTTTAAAACGTTCCAAGAAATATTGGAACCACCGCGCTACAATGAGAAACGACGTGATTTCCTCCGTTTTGTTCTCCGAGGGTAGTGACACTCGGCCTTACGCCCAGGTCTTTATAAATAAGATCCCTTTTAAAAGGGTCTTCTCGACAGCGGGGCGAGTATCAGTGTTCTCGGGAATGGAGCGGAGAAAATCTTGTCTAATCCATTCGTAGAGTTCCATAATTTTCCATCCACGATAACTACCGCAAGTGGTCAAGTCCAACGAGTATTTGGTTACATACGAGCTAACGTCGAGTTTAATGGAATTACTCAAACTATGAATTTTCATGTTGTTCCTTCCTTAGAACAACCGCTTTATTTGGGTATCGATTTTTGGAATCGTTTTGGAATTTCCCCAAAAATCTCCGCGTTAAATAATTCGAACGAATTAGGTGAAACTACCAACACACCCAAATTTCATATTTTAACATCTGATGATCGTCGTAAATTGGATCTAATCCGCGAATATTTCCCGAGCAGCGATATTTTAGGTTTGGGCCGCACATCCCTCATCACTCATATGATCGATGTCGGTTCCGCAAAGCCAGTCAAACAACGTTTTTATTCCGTATCCCCAGCTATCCAGAAACTCATGTATGCCGAGTTGGATAGGATGTTGTCTTTGGGGGTCATCGCGGAGTCACAAAGTTCCTGGTGTTCACCGGTCACGTTGGTGCGTAAGGCCAATGGCAAAGTTCGTCTGTGCTTGGATGCTAGAGAACTGAACAAGGCAACCGTCAAGGATGCGTATCCGCTGCCCATAATCAACGGATTGTTGGGTCGTTTGGGACACATTCGATTCATTTCGGCGATTGATTTGAAGGATGCCTTTTGGCAGATCCCACTCGACCCAGCATCCCGCGATAAAACAGCGTTTACGGTTCCTGGATGGCCCTTGTATCAGTTCAAGGTGATGCCGTTTGGCTTATGCAACGCCCCACAGACGCTTTGTCGCTTAATGCACCGCGTGATCCCGTACCAGCTACACGATAAGGTCTTTGTGTACCTCGATGACCTTCTGGTCACATCCTCCACTCTGGCCGAACATTTCGATTTGCTTCAACAGGTTGCTGGATATCTGTCGGATGCTGGTTTAACAATTAATTTGACCAAAAGTAAGTTTGTGTTGAAAGAAGTAGACTATTTAGGTTATATTGTGGGTGATGGTTGCCTCCGTACAAACCCAGATAAATGTAAAGCTATTCTGGAGTACCCTATTCCGAAAACGACGAAACAGATTAGACGTTTTCTGGGAATGTGCGGATGGTACCGTCGCTTCATTCCGAATTTCGCCTCTTTAGCTTCTTCTCTCACCGATCTTACTGGTAAAAACACTAAAGTATGTTGGTCTGCAGCTGCTGATTCTTCCTTTAACGCTCTCAAAACCGCCTTGTCAACTGCCCCGGATTTGACGCATCCTGATTATACAAAACCCTTTTTTATTCAGTGTGATGCCAGTGCCGTTGGGGTCGGTAGTGTCTTATTTCAGGTGGACACCGAGGGGGTGGAGCGGCCCATTGAGTTTTATTCACATAAGCTCAATGCGGCGCAGCGAAACTACTCGGTGACCGAGCTGGAATGCTACGCTGCCGTCCTCAGCGTGCGAAAATTCCGTCCTTACGTGGAAGGCTATCCGTTCGTCATTTATACCGACCATTCCAGTTTACGCTGGCTAATGAGTCAAAAAGACCTCTCCGGACGTTTGGCGAGATGGAGTCTTAAACTCCAAGCGCTGGATTTCCAGATTGGATACCGAAAAGGTTCAGTTAACATTGTACCTGATGCGTTGTCTCGAGCTTTTCCGGATGAATCCGCTCTTTGTGAGGATGATTCTGAAAGTGAGAGCACGCCTGATCCTGGTGCCCAATTTGAAGATCCAGTCTTGTCGAGTAAAAATATCGACCCTTCCGTGAATGCGTTAATACCTTCTTCAGTCCCCATTCTGCACGTTGATCAAAATTCGGTTGTGTTCCAAGATCCAGATTACGTCGATCAGATCGCGAAAATTCGTTCATTAAAAGACTGTTCGCACAACTACAGAATCCAGGATGATAAACTGTTAATATCCCCTTCGTTTGGTTTTAAATACACGGATACCGAACTTTCGAACTGGAAATTAGTTATTCCGAATAGCTTAACCCAATCGCTTATCGAACAGGCACACGTCCCTCCCACTTCAGCACATTTAGGCGGCAGCAAAACTCTCGAGCGCCTTCAGCGTCAATTTTTCTGGCCTCGGATGGCAAAACAAGTCAAACAATACGTCGCTAGCTGCACTAAATGTAAAATGAACAAGGCTGTTAATTTCTCTACACAACCAGCCATGGGAGCTCAGGTCGTATTGTTATCGTTCTGGATCATTACTCTAAATTTGCAGTTGTAAAACCTTTGCGTGAAGCTTCCGCATCTTTGCTATGTCGATTTTTGGAAAATGATATATTTCTTTTGTTCTCGGTTCCCGAAGTAATCACCTCTGACAACGGGAAGCAATTTACCTCCAATTTATTTAAGGATTTGCTAGCTAAATACGGCGTAACCCATATTCGCGTGTTAATAGAACGTTGATTGCCAGCATTCGATCATATTTGAGCGATCACGACCATAATTTGTGGGACAAAAATTTACAAGAAATTGCGGCTGCTTTACGTAATGCCGTACACGATTCGATACATTACTCCCCTCATTATGTCGTGTTCGGTCAACATATGTCGATGCATGGTTCGGATCACTCATTGCGACGGTTACTCGATGAACATGATCTCAGCGAAGTCCAGGCATGGGCTAAGCCAGATCGAGTCAATCTTCTAAAAGACCGTATAACACACTACTTACGCGTAGCACACGAAAAGGGGGCTCAACATTACAATTTACGCAGTAATAAGCGTTCTTTTCGAGTTGGACAACCCGTGTTTATACGATCGTTTGCTTTGAGCGATGCGTCGAATAAATTTTCCGCCAAATTGGCAAGCAAATTTAAACCCGCGGTAATTTCCGGTAAAGTAGGTCAGGTAGCATACACCATCGAAGATTTGAGAGGCAAAAACTTAGGTACCTACCACATTAAAGACATTCGTGTCTTATCTTATCGTCTACCTCGTTTGTTTAAATCGTTTGTTATCTCGTTCCCATTGTTTGGTTTAGGCCCGGCGTATGAGACATCTCAGGGTGTGGGACGTTCCCACGTTTGTTACGATTACATGATCGTAACAAGCGCTGTTTGTATGTTATTTTCTCGGGTTTGTGCCTCCACTTGCTATGTTTTCTCAGTGTTAGTTGTTGTCCCCACTTTTGTGGATGTTGTTTTGTACGTACCTTTTGTAAGGTGGCGCGAGGGTGAGAAAGATGTTGGAAAAGAGAGAGCAATGCGAATCGAGTGTGTGCGTAAAGCAAAACATTCCATAAGAATGTTTTTCTTATATGCCTCTCGTTTATATCAATGCGAATTGATGTAAACGAGAAACAGAGAAGAAAGACAATTGTTCTGGAATGTTTTGCGCGTCGTTTGTGCGACGCTCGAATTTTTTTTGTTATGCCAGTCGAGTTTTGGTTTTTATAACAAAAAGTCTTGTGTGGAATTGAGAATAATAAAAAAAAAAAAAGAGTCAGTTTTTGGAAATTTATAAGTAAAGTCTTAAAAATAAATTTGTGTTTATATAAAATAAACTTAAATTTTTTCTTATATATAACAAACGAAAAAAAAAATTATATATTATAAGAACATAAAAATTATAAACGATATTGTGTGTGAAAATAAATACAACTATATTATATTGGCGTGGTTTATTAATTTGTTTTACATATTTTGTTGGTGTCTTTAAAGTAAATATACCTAACACAAAATTGAGGTTGATTTTATTATTTTTTTTCTTCAGACTATACCATAACATAGTCTGAAGAAAAAAAATAATAAAATAAATTGATTTGAATAGTGGAAAAGTCGAAATAGCGGAAAAGTCGAGACGAGCTTGAAAATTTTATTGTGCTCAGTGAATGGCTCAGTTGTCGTTACGAGGCGTCACCTTTTAGACGCAGCCGATACGAGGCTCGTGCGAGTGGGGTTATACCGAGTGGTATGACAATTTTATAACGGGCACCAAAATTAGCAAGGGTGTGCCGTAACGGTACTACACAGTGTGGCCAGGCGAGGCCACTTAATTTAATTTTTACGGTTATTTGGGGTGAGCCAAGGGACCAATATATTTGCGGCGAAACAGCGCCTAACGATTCTTGGGCGTCGGGGCAATATATAGCTACCAAAGGGTGGAGCAGGAGTATCGGGGAAAGGCCCCGCATCGGAACGGGGGGGCCAACCGGCACCTCGTATTTTTGTATTGGTATCGGGGAGAGGCCCCGCAACATAACGGCACCAAGGCCGCAACCCATTTTGGTATCGGGGAGAGGCCCCGCATCGGTCATTTTTTTTTTTGGTTAGTATTAATTAAGGTACGATTTTTTTGATTTTTTTTAATTTTTAAATTTTTATTATTTGTTACTTAAATTTTTTTATTAAATTTAATTTTTTATATTTTGTAATCGAGCGACGCACAGCGGGTGCACGTTCGGTGCGCATTGTTCCTCTCTCTCTCTCTGATTCTCTCCTTATCGTGGCGCGGGTGGAGGGGGGAAGTTGTTTTTTTTTCGGTGGGTTTTTTTTAAATAAAATGAATATTTAATTTTTTCGGTGTGGTGTGATGGGAGCGGAGACTACCTCTGTGTCGGTTCAGTGTTTGCGGTCCCTTGGTGCCCGCATCCAATGCCGTAACCAGGGCTTGGCCCCGTTTAAATCGGATGAATGCGCGCACCAAGGCACCTCTACCGTTATTATTATTATAATTTATTTTGATTATTCGGTTCGTTCCTCAGGTTCCGGCCGACGAGTTTCAGCGTAACATCGGTTTTATTGTTATTTGCGTTCCCCCAACTTTCTGTATTTAATCACGGTGTAAGCCAGGAACCATGTAAGCCTCAAACCCCACGACCCTAGCAATTCTCGCTGAGAACTTAGCCGGCAAAATATCACCGTGGAGGCCTCTGCATGTGTTTAAGTGAAATCTGCAGGTTGGCAGTAGCCAGCCTGTAACAGTGGCGCCCAAACTAATTTCGCGAATTTTAATTTTTTTTTGATTTTTTTTATGATTTGTAGCTTCACTCCCTTTGGCGTGCGTGTCCAGCGCCGAAACCAGTGTTCATCACTGTTTGACTTCGCCTGGACGCGCACACCAAAGCCAGTCTCCCGTTTTACATTCCCCATCTGCGATCGCAACCAGCACGGGCTGTTTGATTGCGCGTAGATGGGGGTGTCATACCCCTATTCTTCAGACATCCGATTTCCGAGCTCTTTCCCATTTCCACTATGTGGTGTTCGATTGTGGTGGAGCTCGGATGTCATTTGTCTGGAGTTTAGCATAGCTTCATTTCTTCCCTTCCCCGAAATTTCTTGGCCGAAATTTGAGGAACGGAATACTTTATTATTATATTATTATTTTTTTATTTTTTATTATTTAGCCGACACGGAGTGGGATCTCCCTCTCCCTCATCATACCAGCCGTTTTGTTGATTGTATACAAATTTATTTTTGATATATTTATTTGATTGATTCTTTTTTTTGATTGATATTTTTGATATCTTCGATTTTATTTGATTCCATTTGATTTTTTTGATACTTATGATATTTTGATTTTATTTGAATTGATTTTTTTTGGTATTTCGATATTTTTTTTGATTTTGATTTTGTTGATCTATGGGTTGTATTGAACCCACGGCTTAATTAGTACTTCATTTTTTTTTCCTATCGTTTTCCTTTTTTTGAATTTATTTTATTCTGCCTGCATACCTTTGGGTGTGTTGGTAGTCTTGGATCTTTTTACTGTTATATTTTTTTCTTGGTCTTCGTATCGTTTCTAATTTCAACGAGCCCCTCTAAATTAGGTTCTCATTGAAAAGCGCCAGTTTGGGGGGTATCTCGTCCAATCCGTAGTTAAACAATCGTGGGAGTACGGGCCCCACAAACTACTACAAGGTATCCATTCCTTTCTTCATTTATTATTATCTTAGTTGTATTTTCTGTTGCCACTTTGCCTTCTTATTTGGGTGTGTTGGTAGCTTCATTATCTACGTTATTATTATTATTAGCATTTTATCTTTCTTTATTGTGTTATGAATCGAAATCCGTGGGATACGCCAGAAAGACCTCAAAGACGTACAGTGTGGGATAACTCGGACGTAGAACCTCGTATCCAACGTATTTCTCCGTGGGATCGAGTGGAAGATAACCGAACTCAAATTCGAACGTGATCTTATCCAACGCATGGGGTAACTTTCTGGCTATTTATCGCGATTTAAGTCATACTTTAAATTATTATTGTATTTAAAATTTCAACGAGCCCCTCCAAATTAGGTTCTCATCGAAAAGTGCCACTTTGGAGGGTATTTCGTATTCGCCGGGTTAAACAATTGTGGGAATCCGGGCCCCACCAAAACTTCACAAGGTAACCATTCCTTTTATTATTATTAATTGTTTTTACGTTTTATATAGTTATAGTGGGTGTGGAAATAATTCTAAGTTCACTTTATTCTGAAACCTTCAGTTTCGAGTAAAGTCATTTTGAAATAAAATATTTTTGTATCTTTTATAAATTAATAAAGGCTACGTTTCTTTTGTCGAATTAATCGAACTTACTCCCTACCCTACCTAATTCTAAAATGGATGTAAACCTACTGCAACGAGACGAAGTGGAGGTGGAGTGTCTCCTTCGTGATATTCGCTTCGACACGCCCGATGCAATTCATCAACTCGAGGAAGCGGTCCGAAGTGAGCAGGGCGATACTAAACCAACGCCCGGAAAAATGCATACAAGCGCATCGAAAAGACCGGATATCGAGATCTCAACGTGTCTCAAGAAGTTGGAGGAGATTCGGGGAGCGATCACAGTTTTGGATCCGGCGACAAAAGATCTCATACTATTAGTGCAACAGTACCATTCTCGTTTATTACATTTGGCAGGTCGGCTTAGCCGCGCATTTAAATCACCGACATACGAGCAGTCCGCGCGTAAGGGACATCAGGCATGTTCCGAATTATTGACCAGTCTGCAGATATACCTGGATGATCAGGAAAAATTGAATGATTCCATACAAAGTGCGAAGGGCGTACATCTCACGTTGGAAATACCTCCTCCGGAGGAACAAAAGGGCGAGATGCAAGTGCAAAACCTCGGTAGCGAGGATGATTCCGACAACCCACAGCCGCAGGGGCGAAGATGTACTTTGGAGGATCTTCTTGATCAGATTCAAACGAACCACACGGCGGTACAACAATCAAATGCACAGACCACACTTTTGGAATCCATGATGCGCAAATTCGAATTGGTATCACAGCAGCTGGTCAAGTTGGATCAACGGCAAACCAACCTCCAGACTCAAATCGTCGGAAATAACCTGTTCTCCCAAGACATCCCGATTTCAACCGTACAAGATCGCGCGCCTCCGACGTCCACCAGTACGCCAGTATCGCCAAAATTTGTCGATCGACGTTTGTTGTCCGGTAGTGGACTAAGTTTCACAGGATCTCCCTCGGGAATCAACATTGACATGTTTTTGTTCCAAGTGGACACCATCGCCTCATCTCGGGGATTATCCGAACAAATTTTATTATTGGAGCTCCACACCATTCTAAAAGAACTCGCGTTGCAGTGGTACTGGACATTTCGTAAACACAACCCGCACGCTACCTGGTCAGAACTAAGAAGCGGTATGATCGAGCGTTTTCAAGATCGTCGCCCAAATTACGAAATCCGCAGAATGGTCGAGGCACGTAAACAACAACCGAACGAAAGTTTTCTGGATTTTTACAATCATGTTTGGACGCTGACCCTACAATGTCGCACACCGTACTCCGATGAAGAGCTCATTCAAATTCTCATGAACAATATGAAGCCGACGCTACAATACCACCTAACCGATCGTCAATTTAGCAGCATCAACGAGCTGCTCAAAAGCTGTTCGGCTTGGAAGGAGTCTTTCCGGCGGCTCAAAGCTCCGGCGGATCCTGCAATCCATCCACGACGCGTGATCAATGAGTTATCAGGCGGTCCGTATGAAGATGTTGGAGCATATGACTCTTATGAGAATTATCCCTTAACTGATGTTCTACCCGATAACTCAGTATCCGCAATTCAAACGGGGAGCAGGTATCCGTCGTCAGCGGCGAGACGTCCGGGCGGACAAGTCCCAGCCGACAGTTGGGGGGGTAGTTTACAAACAGCATTCGAGTTATGGTAAAAATATCGTGTGCTTCAATTGTTCAGATATGGGACACACATTTATGGATTGTCAATTGGCTCCAGTCGGATTATTCTGTTATCGCTGTGGGCTGCGAGGGACGATATCTGCGCGTTGTCGACGTTGTGCGGAAGACCGAAACACGCAATCACGACTGTCGGAAAACCAGAACAGTGGTTCTTGGAGGACTGGGCCACGAGAATCACCACAACTACAATCGCAACCCAGACTGATGTTACAACGGACAAATCCACTCAAACCAATCCAGGAGGACGCAGCGAGCAATACGGACGCGGAACTCCGCTCCCAATCGAACCCGACCAGAAGGTAAACTCGTCCGCCAATCATGATTCCCTTCCCGATCCTTCTTCCCCACCAAATTCCCCTTCCCTTCCTGTCGCTCTAAAGTTTTTCTATAATTCTCCGTCGTTAGCCAAGTTAGATCGTTTAAAACGTTCCAAGAAATATTGGAACCACCGCGCTACAATGAGAAACGACGTGATTTCCTCCGTTTTGTTCTCCGAGGGTAGTGACACTCGGCCTTACGCCCAGGTCTTTATAAATAAGATCCCTTTTAAAAGGGTCTTCTCGACAGCGGGGCGAGTGTCAGTGTTCTCGGGAATGGAGCGGAGAAAATCTTGTCGAATCCATTCGTAGAGTTCCATAATTTTCCATCCACGATAACTACCGCAAGTGGTCAAGTCCAACGAGTATTTGGTTACATACGAGCTAACGTCGAGTTTAATGGAATTACTCAAACTATAAATTTTCATGTTGTTCCTTCCTTAGAACAACCGCTTTATTTGGGTATCGATTTTTGGAATCGTTTTGGAATTTCCCCAAAAATCTCCGCTTTAAATAATTCGAACGAATTAGGTGAAACTACCAACACACCCAAATTTCATATTTTAACATCTGATGATCGTCGTAAATTGGATCTAATCCGCGAATATTTCCCGAGCAGCGATATTTTAGGTTTGGGCCGCACATCCCTCATCACTCATATGATCGATGTCGGTTCCGCAAAGCCAGTCAAACAACGTTTTTATTCCGTATCCCCAGCTATCCAGAAACTCATGTATGCCGAGTTGGATAGGATGTTGTCTTTGGGGGTCATCGAGGAGTCACAAAGTTCCTGGTGTTCACCGGTCACGTTGGTGCGTAAGGCCAATGGCAAAGTTCGTCTGTGCTTGGATGCTAGAGAACTGAACAAGGCAACCGTCAAGGATGCGTATCCGCTGCCCATAATCAACGGATTGTTGGGTCGTTTGGGACACATTCGATTCATTTCGGCGATTGATTTGAAGGATGCCTTTTGGCAGATCCCACTCGACCCAGCATCTTGCGATAAAACAGCGTTTACGGTTCCTGGACGGCCCTTGTATCAGTTCAAGGTGATGCCGTTTGGCTTATGCAACGCCCCACAGACGCTTTGTCGCTTAATGCACCGCGTGATCCCGTACCAGCTACACGATAAGGTCTTTGTGTACCTCGATGACCTTCTGGTCACATCCTCCACTCTGGCCGAACATTTCGATTTGCTTCAACAGGTTGCTGGATATCTGTCGGATGCTGGTTTAACAATTAATTTGACCAAAAGTAAGTTTGTGTTGAAAGAAGTAGACTATTTAGGTTATATTGTGGGTGATGGTTGCCTCCGTACAAACCCAGATAAATGTAAAGCTATTCTGGAGTACCCTATTCCGAAAACGACGAAACAGATTAGACGTTTTCTGGGAATGTGCGGATGGTACCGTCGCTTCATTCCGAATTTCGCCTCTTTAGCTTCTTCTCTCACCGATCTTACTGGTAAAAACACTAAAGTATGTTGGTCTGCAGCTGCTGATTCTTCCTTTAACGCTCTCAAAACCGCCTTGTCAACTGCCCCGGATTTGACGCATCCTGATTATACAAAACCCTTTTTTATTCAGTGTGATGCCAGTGCCGTTGGGGTCGGTAGTGTCTTATTTCAGGTGGACACCGAGGGGGTGGAGCGGCCCATTGAGTTTTATTCACATAAGCTCAATGCGGCGCAGCGAAACTACTGGAATGCTACGCTGCCGTCCTCAGCGTGCGAAAATTCCGTCCTTACGTGGAAGGCTATCCGTTCGTCATTTATACCGACCATTCCAGTTTACGCTGGCTAATGAGTCAAAAAGACCTCTCCGGACGTTTGGCGAGATGGAGTCTTAAACTCCAAGCGCTGGATTTCCAGATTGGATACCGAAAAGGTTCAGTTAACATTGTACCTGATGCGTTGTCTCGAGCTTTTCCGGATGAATCCGCTCTTTGTGAGGATGATTCTGAAAGTGAGAGCACGCCTGATCCTGGTGCCCAATTTGAAGATCCAGTCTTGTCGAGTAAAAATATCGACCCTTCCGTGAATGCGTTAATACCTTCTTCAGTCCCCATTCTGCACGTTGATCAAAATTCGGTTGTGTTCCAAGATCCAGATTACGTCGATCAGATCGCGAAAATTCGTTCATTAAAAGACTGTTCGCACAACTACAGAATCCAGGATGATAAACTGTTAATATCCCCTTCGTTTGGTTTTAAATACACGGATACCGATCTTTCGAACTGGAAATTAGTTATTCCGAATAGCTTAACCCAATCGCTTATCGAACAGGCACACGTCCCTCCCACTTCAGCACATTTAGGCGGCAGCAAAACTCTCGAGCGCCTTCAGCGTCAATTTTTCTGGCCTCGGATGGCAAAACAAGTCAAACAATACGTCGCTAGCTGCACTAAATGTAAAATGAACAAGGCTGTTAATTTCTCTACACAACCAGCCATGGGAGCTCAGGTCGTATTGTTATCGTTCTGGATCATTACTCTAAATTTGCAGTTGTAAAACCTTTGCGTGAAGCTTCCGCATCTTTGCTATGTCGATTTTTGGAAAATGATATATTTCTTTTGTTCTCGGTTCCCGAAGTAATCACCTCTGACAACGGGAAGCAATTTACCTCCAATTTATTTAAGGATTTGCTAGCTAAATACGGCGTAACCCATATTCGCGTGTTAATAGAACGTTGATTGCCAGCATTCGATCATATTTGAGCGATCACGACCATAATTTGTGGGACAAAAATTTACAAGAAATTGCGGCTGCTTTACGTAATGCCGTACACGATTCGATACATTACTCCCCTCATTATGTCGTGTTCGGTCAACATATGTCGATGCATGGTTCGGATCACTCATTGCGACGGTTACTCGATGAACATGATCTCAGCGAAGTCCAGGCATGGGCTAAGCCAGATCGAGTCAATCTTCTAAAAGACCGTATAACACACTACTTACGCGTAGCACACGAAAAGGGGGCTCAACATTACAATTTACGCAGTAATAAGCGTTCTTTTCGAGTTGGACAACCCGTGTTTATACGATCGTTTGCTTTGAGCGATGCGTCGAATAAATTTTCCGCCAAATTGGCAAGCAAATTTAAACCCGCGGTAATTTCCGGTAAAGTAGGTCAGGTAGCATACACCATCGAAGATTTGAGAGGCAAAAACTTAGGTACCTACCACATTAAAGACATTCGTGTCTTATCTTATCGTCTACCTCGTTTGTTTAAATCGTTTGTTATCTCGTTCCCATTGTTTGGTTTAGGCCCGGCGTATGAGACATCTCAGGGTGTGGGACGTTTCCACGTTTGTTACGATTACATGATCGTAACAAGCGCTGTTTGTATGTTATTTTCTCGGGTTTGTGCCTCCACTTGCTATGTTTTCTCAGTGTTAGTTGTTGTCCCCACTTTTGTGGATGTTGTTTTGTACGTACCTTTTGTAAGGTGGCGCGAGGGTGAGAAAGATGTTGGAAAAGAGAGAGCAATGCGAATCGAGTGTGTGCGTAAAGCAAAACATTCCATAAGAATGTTTTTCTTATATGCCTCTCGTTTATATCAATGCGAATTGATGTAAACGAGAAACAGAGAAGAAAGACAATTGTTCTGGAATGTTTTGCGCGTCGTTTGTGCGACGCTCGAATTTTTTTTGTTATGCCAGTCGAGTTTTGGTTTTTATAACAAAAAGTCTTGTGTGGAATTGAGAATAATAAAAAAAAAAAAGAGTCAGTTTTTGGAAATTTATAAGTAAAGTCTTAAAAATAAATTTGTGTTTATATAAAATAAACTTAAATTTTTTCTTATATATAACAAACGAAAAAAAAAATTATATATTATAAGAACATAAAAATTATAAACGATATTGTGTGTGAAAATAAATACAACTATATTATATTGGCGTGGTTTATTAATTTGTTTTACATATTTTGTTGGTGTCTTTAAAGTAAATATACCTAACACAAAATTGAGGTTGATTTTATTATTTTTTTTCTTCAGACTATACCATAACATAGTCTGAAGAAAAAAAATAATAAAATAAATTGATTTGAATAGTGGAAAAGTCGAAATAGCGGAAAAGTCGAGACGAGCTTGAAAATTTTATTGTGCTCAGTGAATGGCTCAGTTGTCGTTACGAGGCGTCACCTTTTAGACGCAGCCGATACGAGGCTCGTGCGAGTGGGGTTATACCGAGTGGTATGACAATTTTATAACGGGCACCAAAATTAGCAAGGGTGTGCCGTAACGGTACTACACAGTGTGGCCAGGCGAGGCCACTTAATTTAATTTTTACGGTTATTTGGGGTGAGCCAAGGGACCAATATATTTGCGGCGAAACAGCGCCTAACGATTCTTGGGCGTCGGGGCAATATATAGCTACCAAAGGGTGGAGCAGGAGTATCGGGGAAAGGCCCCGCATCGGAACGGGGGGGCCAACCGGCACCTCGTATTTTTGTATTGATATCGGGGAGAGGCCCCGCAACATAACGGCACCAAGGCCGCAACCCATTTTGGTATCGGGGAGAGGCCTCGCATCGGTCATTTTTTTTTTTTGGTTAGTATTAATTAAGGTACGATTTTTTTGATTTTTTTTAATTTTTAAATTTTTATTATTTGTTACTTAAATTTTTTTATTAAATTTAATTTTTTATATTTTGTAATCGAGCGACGCACAGCGGGTGCACGCTCGGTGCGCATTGTTCCTCTCTCTCTCTCTGATTCTCTCCTTATCGTGGCGCGGGTGGAGGGGGGAAGTTGTTTTTTTTTCGGTGGGTTTTTTTTTAAATAAAACGAATATTTAATTTTTTCGGTGTGGTGTGATGGGAGCGGAGACTCCCTCTGTGTCGGTTCAGTGTTTGCGGTCCCTTGGTGCCCGCATCCAATGCCGTAACCAGGGCTTGGCCCCGTTTGAATCGGATGAATGCGCGCACCAAGGCACCTCTACCGTTATTATTATTATAATTTATTTTGATTATTCGGTTCGTTCCTCAGGTTCCGGCCGACGAGTTTCAGCGTAACATCGGTTTTATTGTTATTTGCGTTCCCCCAACTTTCTGTATTTAATCACGGTGTAAGCCAGGAACCATGTAAGCCTCAAACCCCACGACCCTGGAGGCCTCTGCATGTGTTTAAGTGAAATCTGCAGGTTGGCAGTAGCCAGCCTGTAACAACATTAAGAGATAAACTCGAAAAATGATTAAACGTGTTTAGTTAATCCCTAGTCTGTCAAGGGTTTTAAACTAATACTTAGAAGTAGTAATCGTGAACCTTGTAAAGTTTACTTGACTACATGCTAGAAACTGAAAAATTGCCAATTTTAACTTACTATCTTTAACTTGTCAACTTTAACTGGAAAATTTCAAAATTCCACCTGAAATAAGTAAATTGTAATTTGTCAACCTCAAACTATCAATTTGATTTCAATTCAACTTATCAACTGTTTCAACTTATAAACAGCATCTTTTCAAATTTTATTTCTTAATAAGTTGTCAAATTATACGTGGTACCAATTGATACATTTTTATGAAATTCATGTCAAATTGTTATACTTTAATCTTTAACTTAAACTTTAAATAGCTTGAAACTTTACAAAATTTTGCTTGTAAAGTACTTTAGTCAACTGCTTTAACTTATTTTATATAAAGTAACTTGTCAACATCAACATGTCAACTTTAATTTATCAAGTTCACGTGTCTTCAATTTGTAAACTTTATTTGAGAAGCTCAACTATAAATTACAACTTGACAACTTTATGCATCAAATTATATGAGTTAAGAATTGACAAATTGTCAATTTTAACTTTCCACCTGTAAATGTTTAACTTCAACTTGAACTTTAACCTCAACTTGTCAACTTTAACTTGTCAATTCAACTTGTCGACCGTTTCAACTTACTAAGTAATACTAACAGTTCATAAACTGTCCTTTTTCACTTCAAATTGTCAAACTTAATTTCGGAACTTTTGCTTGTAATTTACTTTATTTAACCGCTTCGACTCATTTTATTAATACTAGGTTGTCAACATCAACAAGTCAACTTAAATTTATCGTGTCCAAAGTGTCAACTTCCACTTGCCAACTTTAACTAATCAATTATTTTCCAAATCAACGTCAACTTATCAAATGGTTAATGTTAAAGGATACGATACAATGGATCGTTTTTTAAGAAAAATCAATACTGCAATATAGGATTTTTTTATTTTAATTGTTTTATTATAAAACTTGCTGTACCCTGTTCGCAATGCCGGTCGTGTGATTTAAAAATGAAAATTGAATTTATTAAAATGAAAAATATAATTAAAATTATTTTAAAATTTATTTATTTATTCCAATGCTCTTTGGTACACAACATTTTTTGTTATTCCTTTAAGAGCGAACACATATGACTATGATAATTTTCTCACGTCCAACATATAATTGATAGTGTGAGAAGGATAGATATTCCATTTTTTTTATTTATTTATTACAACTGATTTACAAATCATCTAGTAATTTATGGCTCCTAGAATTAAAAAAGGCTGACTTAAAAATGGTGTTTTTCTGACTTAAAACCAGCGTTTCTATTTCATTTCAAAATTGACTTAAAATTTGTAATGAAAATGAAATAAAAAGAGCTGACTGTATTTATGTATCATAGGTCATTTTGAAAATGATTTAAGAAATGTGTTGTTTATAAATGCCATAAAATGTGTATTTTTAAGTCATTTAGAAAATGAAATAAAATGTGTATTTAAGATCGAAATAAAACGTAAAAATATATAACAGTAAACCCCGAGCATCCGGCATCGCATTAACCTGAACTCTCAGTTAACCGAAATTTAAATTTTAAGGATTTTTTTTGCTTTTTTCTTTATTTTTTTTTTCATATGCATTTTTTAATTCATTTTGAAATTTGCAATTGTTTTTTGCACGTTTTCATTAATGAAAGCATTAGTTGAAAATTTTGAATGGCTTTAATTTTCTTATTACAGTAAAAGCCCGATTATCCGGCATGCAATTAACCGGAACACTCATTTAACCGGAAATTTAATTTTAAGTATAATAAGCCCGATTATCCGGCATGAATTTAACCAGTGTTCCGGTCCAGTTTTCAATTGTTTTTGCACATTTTCATTAATGAAGGCATTAGTTCAAAATTTTGAATGACTTTAATTTTAATATTACAGTAAAAGCCCGATTAATATGCTTTCTTTTTTCTGTTTTATGCATTATTCTATTTGAATTGAATGTGTAAGGTCGTATTACTTAGTTAGGTTAGTGAAATATTGAATACTAGCTGTACCCTGCCCGCTTTGCCGGTTGTATGATTTTAAATGAAAGATTATTTTTATTTTTTGTAATATTTAATTAAAGTTAAATTGAAATCAAAAATATTTTAATTATATAAAAATTGATAAATTTACTCTAATGGTCTTTGGTATAGAGCATATTTTGTTGTTCCTTCAGGTGCCGTCACATATAATGATGACGGATAGGTCCGCGCGGCCCCCCACCCCGTGTAACCTAGGTCATTACATACTACATAGGGCCTTTTCCTATGATTTGGGTGTATAAAAAGTGGATTTTAATACATGGAAAGTATCCGTACGGGGTTTCTAAAATGTCACCATGTTCGTATAAGATCATACCAAGATTTGAATACAGATTTGCATTTAAAAAATAACAAAATTCAAACCTCTATCGTATAGTTTTTACCTGCCTAGTGCATCAAAAATTCCATATTCAATGTTGTGTATTAGAAAAACAACCAAACACATTTTTTTATCTTCCTACATATTTCTATGAATATCCTCCATATAGATGTTTTATTAATTGTTATTGTTGTAAAGAGTTTTATCCTTTGAAAAAAAATAAAACTCTTTTTCGACCAATTTTTATTTTTAAAATAATTTTTTTTCGCTTGGTGAAAAGACGTAAATAAATTTCGAGGGAATATTCGTCTTTCAAGCGGAATTAATATTATTTTTTTCAATCTCTCTTTTGTAGAAGATTTTTTTTCGTTGGGAAAAAATTCTACGGTCAAGCGTTTTTAATATGTAGATTTAATATGTACAAAACAAATTAGTTAAAAAAAAAAAGTATTTTAAATTATATAAAAATTTGTTTCGGCTGATAAAGAGTGGAAAAAGAGTGAGAGATAGAAAAATAATAGTTATTTTCAATCACTGATATATATATATATATATATATATATATATATATATATATATATATATATATATATATATATATATATATATATATATATATATATATATATATATATATATATATATATATATATATATATATATATATATATATATATATATATATATATATATATATATATATATATATATATATAATATATATATATATATATATATATATATATATATATATATATATAT